>QVOB01009937.1:0-10205 GCA_014839585.1 Pseudomyrmex concolor | reverse complement strand
TACAACATATTTCATTTTCAGCCAATTTCACAGTGGCCCAAAACACTATCATTTCGCGCGAGGTCCTTTGCTTCGATAAATTTATTTATTATTGTTCGCAGAAGTCACATGAAATATTTTATCGTAACGCATATAATTTTCCGCAGGTGGCTTTGGCATGGGTGGCACGGGCAGCACAATGCAAATGACCGCGGCGCAGATGCAACATCAGCAGTTAATCCGTTCTCAAAACGGCGGTATAGCTGGGTCAGGGATGGCTAACAGCACGCAGATGCAACAACTATTGACGCAACAGCATCAACAGCAAACACTAGCTATGCAGCAGAACAATAATCAGATGTCGTTGCAAATGCAAATGTCGCAGGCCACTTCTGTTAATTCAGCCAGCGTTACCGGAACTGGTGAGTGATCTGTGAAATATTACAAATAATAATTAATATATTTTGAGAGAAAGAGAACAGTAAACAAAACTAATATATGTCTAAAAAGAGATATGACAATTGAAACAAAAACAAGATGGTACTAAAATAATTAATATTTGTGAATTTTTATTGTTCAGGTTCTCCGCTGCATCCGCATCAACAGTACGGAGCGGGTAGTCCGGGAGTGCGCAGTCTACCGCCGCCACAGCAACATACTCAACAACCACCACCGCCGCCGCCGCAACCGGTCACTAATACAGATCCGTCTGTAGCGGCCGCTGATTTTAGTCTTGAATTTCTGGAGAATCTTCCTACGGACACGTCGAATTTTAGCGCTCAAGAGCTGCTTAACTCTCTCGACTCTGCGGCTGGTTTCAATCTCGATATTCTGTAATGAATCACGCTTGTGTTTTGCGTGATCAGTTCAGATGTCAGGAAGGTGCTGTATACCGGTTCACTAAGAGTGAGATTTAACTTCCCTATCCCATAAACTATGTACTTGGCGCGACGATATCGAAAAAAATTTATTTTTGTCTATCCGCATATCGATCTGCTAGGTTGTAGAGTCTAGTTTCAAACAAATGGTCAATCATTAACACAGTCAATTTTTATAAGTCAATCTCGTATATATTTCAGATGTAAGAATTATATCTTTTTCTCAATGTCGAATGTTAAATAGTAAATCTAAAAACCTGAGGAAAAGGATGTAAGTATGGATCGAGTTTGATTTTTAAACTACAAAATGTAAATATTGGATTGATAATTTTCGATAATGTTAGCATGTTACATCTGAGAACATGATTAACTAAGTTTAAGAAAACTCACTTAGCAAACGAACAATAAACGAACGCATCGGTCAGTTTGGCCAATCAAACGAATGTTTGCACTTGCTGCGTTTGTAAATCGTTTGTTAAGTATTTTACTTTAATCATTATAGGATTGAGAACTGTTGAGAGTGCACATTTTGTCAACACATGTCAAAATAAAAAAAATTTCAGAAAATGGAGTGGTAATATAAAATAGGCAAAAAACTTAAAAATGTTTCTGATTAGTGTGATTAAATTAAAGCAGATTTGTCAATTAAAGCAATAATGTCCTGGCCATTTTACAATCCAAATCCATATTTACATTCCTCCTTTCCTATTCTCTGTAATTTATATATTTCGCGAAAGCAACATGTAAATAATCTCATAATCTTGACTTTTAAAGAAAAATCAAATTTAATTCAAGTAATGAGTAAATTGATGACGTACGCGATATCATCCGCTAAAAGTACTTCATTTTACACTTAATGACTGAGGAACAGTTACCACCGGTATGACAGCGTCTTACAACCGACCGTAGTGCATTCATATATATATATATATATAATCGCCGCGCGTCTGGCGAAAAAATTAGCTGACAGAAATAATAGCGTGGGACATCAAGAGGAAATCGTTCTAACTATCGGTTATATTTATTCGATAATTGCGCACTTGAATAGAAGCCGATTCCTATTTTTTCAAGTTTGTCTGTAACGGCTGGCTGTAATGAGAAGGATCGATAAATTTTCGAGTGCTTGCGTCGACGACATTTATAATGACTTTGACGAGTACTCCACAGGACGATTCTCCTCTCTTTTGACCTTTCACGCCAAAATCCAAGTAGATAAAAGTATCGGCGAAAAGTATCGGAACCGAAAACCGATTAGAGTTTATCTGTATAAACCTATTCGGCTACAGAGAAATTGGTTACCCTTGCGCCAGGTTCGATTCACATTGCTGAAAAACAAGATTGGGTAAGCTTGGCCGAGCGTTAATACTTGATTTCTAAGAATAATAATATAATTATACACATTAGAGAATATCGTATTTAATTACGCCGTTAATAGTACATTTACAACTAACACAGTCAATTATCAAACATTCGATTTTATGAGTTCGTGACTGCGTGGTAGAAAATTGCACACGCTACTTTAAAAAAAAAAAAAAAAAAAAAAAAACTATTCAGCAGGTCACATTGCTAATATGTATTTAAAATGAAATAAAACTTTTTCACTGTATATAAATATTGAAAATTAGAGGAATTTAAGAGACCGCACACAGTTTAGCCGAATAAACATATAAAAGTTATACATATAAAAGTAAGGAACTTATAATATAAATATAGATAAATATCTATTATAATAAAATATAGTGTGATTTAACGAGCGGCGAGAAAGATGGTAAAATATATGTGTGAAGACGCGTGAAAGAAATTTGTGCGAGACTGACAGAGAATTTGGACGTGAAACGAATAGTCAGCGATAAGGCACATTTGCTAATCGAATATATTTATTAAGTTTAATTTCAAATGTGCTATATTGCGCTACTTGTCAAAGTTGCACACAAATAATCACGGTAGATTTCATTTTTTGATGCGGCGAACTACTTATATTTAAAAAGCAATTACACTTTTCTCAGAAAATGCGGTTTATTTTCTTTACTTTTTTTTTCATCAAAAACCATCATTAACATATAATATTTTATATTTTCAAGAAAGTTTTATGACTAATTGCTATTAAATTTAATTAACGATGACAATGTAGTTCGATGCTATAAAAAATGAATCTGCAATTATTCTTCCAAATAGAGATACATTCCATAAATAACAAAAAGGAATAGTGATCTGTGGTTCATCTAATCAAAAGTACCAGTTTTAAAAAAAGAAAAATCTACAACAGAAGGGAAGTATTAATATTGTAGATATTAATATAGAAAAACGGGCAGTTATTGATTATCCCGTGCATATATAATTATAGAAAGCACATCCTCAATCGTTCGCCGAAAATGTGCACGAGACTTCAGATTGGATTTTATCGTTATTTGTCGCGACTTCTCGCTGAATCTTAGCGAGTTTTTGCGCTGAGTGAATTAGGAAATAATAATTTTTTAAATTTTCATTCGGGCGGACTATCGTCTTGTAAAATATTGGGGCCATAAAACATAATCTAAAAAAAGGGGGAATTGAAGGAGACAGACGTTCTGATTCTTACATTAATCTTTGTAAAACGATAAAAAAAATTGCCAATTAAAATTTGTTTATCGTTTTGTATATTTCACATAGCGAGGAAAAAAACGGGGAGACATACCTGCGCATTGTTGTAAAAAAAAAGAGCATCAGGGACCAACCAAGAGAGCAAAGTGCGTGATGTCGATTGTCGCAGTGGATCGTTGTTTCTCTCTTTCTAAGCAGATATCGGTGATGTTGACAGCAGTGCCTAAACAAAAATTTGATCGAGTTTGTTATCAAGTTATTGAAAAGAAAACAAGCTACGACGATCATCATATATTCGAGGCTTGTATCAAGAATCCACAGACAAGAATCGTGACGATATAATTGTTGAAACCTTGATTTTTATACTGCCGACAGTTGATTGTGAAGGAACACGACATAATCGAGTCAAAGGTTACGACGTGTTAATTTCTCGGGAGTTATCTTGGTTGGGGCACATATATATATAAATATAAAATATATATATATATACATATATATATCATATATTATTTATAAATATTTATAAATGATTATATAACACGGGCATTTCGTACATAGAATAAATTCCATGTTGAATTTCGAATTGTTAATATAATAAAAAAGCGTTGTGTGAGTTCCTAAAATATCTCTTTACTTGAATTTAAACTTTTCCAAAATCTCCGTCTTGTTAAGTACATCATTGTATTATCGTTCGTGAAATTTGTAATCAACGATCTATTATTAATCTCTGTACTCGAAACTATCTATTCAATATGCGGAAAATTCTGGGACGATAAACCATTACGGCTTATCGCGTCGTATCGATCCGTCCTAAAATTAATGCGTACTATTCAGTTGTTTACCGCAATGACACAAGCATTTGACGATGTGCAACACGAGATTTTTTACATTTTGCAATATATCATATCCTTTTCTCTTTTTTTTAATTTTGCAAGATTTTTGATTCGAAAATTTTTTATTTCGAAAATTTTTGTTCAAGTTCTTTTCTCCGCTCACGGTTTTTACAAAATCTTGAATTCATGATTTTGTCGGTGTTTTCCCTTTTTCCGTTCGATTTTTAAACTCTCAAACGAACAAAGGGTTGACTTCCTCGCGCATCTCCATCTGTGTTATGACCCTACACTAGATCGAACGGCTGCTTAACGTTGCTCGTGGGTGGACCTCGCAAGAGGATCAATATCACCGTGAGCGAGAGAAAACGAGCAGACTGAGAATAGGAACAAGGGGAGCTACCGACGCCATTGCGATGAGAGATAAGGATTACAAACGATAGGGAAGGGTGGTGGTGGGGATGGCGCGAGAACCGCGTATCCCGAAAATGTCAATTCGCCGTTCCCGAACTGAAATTACAATCATGATAAGGGTCGACTCCGCGTGTCGACTTCAATTTACAATATCTGAACCAGAACGAGCGCGCCTTAGGATGCATGTTTCGTCGTCGTCGTCGTTGTCGTCATTAATGTTACCATCCCAACATGCATATTTGTGTTCATTACATTACATATATGTTTTAGAAATATTTGTCTCCCGTTCAATATTTTAACGCATGCACGAAGACACTGGTCCACGTATTAAAATCTGGCGATATTGTATGTTCGAATATTCATCTTTGGAAATCGCGTCTCGTTTAGGCATGTATAGCCGTATTTCGAGCGAGTCTGCGACCTCGCCGTTCGATCGGCGCTGCAGCGGACGTTTCGCACAAGCTGCGCTTTCATTGATCCAATGCGCAAGCAGAACAACGATCCACTGGCCGACATCGCGCGTTTCCTCGCAACAATGTCCCGGCGACGTGACACAATGACGGTCGTCGAGAATCGCTTGTGAAAATTTATTGTAAAACGTTATACCAATTACTGCTGACCTTTTACGACACAACGGGTGCGCGACGCGCGACGCACGAGAAATGTTCGTAATATCGCGAGACATTTGTTTCCGATGATGAGCTTTTATAAGAACGCGATCAATACCAAAACTGTATATATAATACATTTGCAATCCGAGAAATTCTGAGCGCACGAAATCTAATAGTCTTTTCTGAGCGTCCGAAACAACGTTTGATGCTTCTGATGCGTTTTTTTCTTCCCTCGAAGTCTTCTTTTTCCCGAGAAAATAATACAAAAATAAAATTTTGAATGAGAAAAGATTTACTATTTATCACGGTCAATATTGCGAATTAAAATTTAATTTACTTTCGTGCAAAATTATATATATAAAATTATTTTTCTTTTTTCTAATTTTCTCTTGTCATTCTAGTGAATCTACAAAACTTATATATTATTGGTCAACTATTTTAGCAGTCATGTAGTTTCACTATCAGGATTTACCAGTACTAACAAATTGTTTGTAAAAATTAAGGTAATCGTGCAGTTATAAGAGATCACTTCTCGATCTCAACAATTTTGACATGTGGTAACAAAGGTCATTTTTCTGAATAATACTATAAAGATTTTAGCCGACGGTCGTTTTGTTTAAAATGTCATTTAAAAAAATATCTGATGGATAGTATGTATTTAAATGCTACCATATATAAACTAAACGCTTGTATATATGTATTTTATATGTTGTAAGACTACTTTTCTGAGTAACCTCGGTTATAGCCGTTTATTGTTCATTAAAAAGTTGATAAAAAATATAATTACACAACTGATTGTTAAAAACCAACAAAAGTTGAAAATTTGGTAAACTATAAACCCTCATATAGAATCTTGCTTCGCGTGGGAAAGTATACGTAGAAACAGGCTTTTTTACAAAGGCTCCATCAAAAAACTAGACATATAGATTTAGGTTGATCTTCGCTTTGCGTAGAAAGTGTATGCGTGGAGACAAGTGTTCCGCTCTCCCTACAGGGAGGAGGCTCTACTATCAAAAAACGTAAGTGTATGTGGAGGCAAGCTCCCTTACGAAGGTTCCACTATCAAAAAAACTAACCACATAGGTTTGGATTAAACCTCGCTTTACGTGGAAAGTTGTAAACTTATGTAGAACCTTGCCTCGGTTATAACCGTCGCTTGTTGTAGCAAGATTTTTTACGAGTTTTCAACTTTCCGCGCAAAGCGAAGTTCAATTCAAACTTGTGTTTAGTTTCTTATAATAATAGAGGCCTCTACGTACACACTTTCACGCGAAGCAAAGTTTTACATGAATTCACACTTTTATAAATTTTCACGTAACTTTTTTTCTTGCCAAATAAGCAAATAATGACAAATAATTACATTCTTTTTTCAAATTTTTTCCGGTAATAACTTTTTAACGAACAACGACCGCCAGCTAAAACCTAAGGGTGTTACTCAGGACGATGATCTTGACAACATATATCAAAATTGTTGAAATTGGGAGGTGGTTCCTATAACTGCATATTTACCCAAATTAATTGTGAAAGTAAGATGACCGTGATTGAATGCTCGTCACTGAATGTCAGCAGACATTCAGCTGAAAATTTAGATATCGATTAATCGCGGAAGACATTTAGTGGGATCAGTATTTCTACGAGAAGTGCGCGGTTTTGATACATATTAAAAAAGAAAAAAAACTTAAAACATGTAATCTTTAGGTAATTGTCGGCGGGGAGATACCACAATGATAACGCACGATGGTTTTTTCCTTTGTCGCTGTAAATATCATAGACGTAGATAAATAGATAGAAAGAGAGAAAGGAGAGTAGATAGATATATATATATATATAATATCGAGAACAAAGCAAGTGAAAAAAACCGGACAGTTTCCGTTTTGGCGTCACATTGCGATGATCGACGATCGTGCAAAACTAGAGCGATCTTAAGAGAAATGATGGAGACATGTCTCTCCGTGTGATCTTCCCGATTCAAAGCAAATCGCTTTTGCGAAGAGCCGCAACTGCTGAATCGCAATGCATCGTGCGAAATTACGATGCGCGTGGCGTATTTGCAGGAAAGTCGACGTTTCGAATTCTAAAATTATCTTCGTAAGACCATATTCGTAAGGCATGCGTGTGTGCGCGTGTGTACCTCAGGAAAAGCTGCAAAGAAATCGTACTGAGTTTTTGCGTCGCTATTTGCGGAAAACGCGACCGAGAAACCTTCTCTCTTCGTAACGCGAGAATAAAAGGCCGATGCGTCGCTATTCCTAACGATTATGATATATATGTATGTTATGGTCAAAACTCAAAGCACGGGTGTTGCTAAGATTGACTGGTCAATGCGGAACAACCAAGCGTCTTGGTCAAAGCCCGAATAGACATTTGAGAAGTATAAAATATTTTGTTTGTATAATCTACTATCGTACACGTGTAGGGGAGTGAGGAAGCGCGAAGCTTCCCTTCCTCCTCCCCAAAAAACCTAATTTAATCTATAATAATTACATTCCGATATTCATTACTAGTATTAAAAATCTATATTTCACGTCACATGTGCTATAGATTTTTAGCACTGGCAGTAAATATCGAAATACAATCAATATGTCACTGCAATAATAGCATATATTGAAAAGCCGAAACAAAAATCTATTTCGGGCTTTGACCGTAACAAACACACACACACACACACACACACACACATATACATATAAATTTATACATATATATGAGTGTATATTGTTAACGCTGAACAATGAATATAAAACACATCTTCTCCTTGAAAAAGAATAGCGAGACAGCATTGGTCGAACTTAACGCTTTTCAAGTTTGCCAGACGACTATATGTATTTCGATGTGCGCATTACAAGAAAATACATAAGTAGTTTTGAAATTCCAGAGAATGTTAACACGCAGTGTATATTCGCGATTGAGAGAAGGTGCGTCGTCGATCATCGGATAATCCGCATGCAACGTGCGCGCTTGAGCGAAACAGCAAAGGAAAAAGAGAGAGAGAGAGAGAGAGAGCGAAAAAAAGTGAGAAAAACTAAGAGAGTAAACACAAGTCTGTAAATAACAGTGTTGTATTATTATTTATGTTGCTACCGTGTGGCGAGTAATAGTAAATTATCGTAACGATACGTAATTAAAAAAAAGAAAAACACAAAGTTACAGAGAGTGAGGAGCGTAAGTACGGGAATGTACATAAGTTATAAGTATATCTCTCCTGATAAAAAAGGATACTTTATGAATAGTTACTTTTATTATGTTATTTTTTATTATTATAATTATTATTATTGAGTAATACGATTATATATTATTATATAATATGATGATTATTATATTATCATTATCTATTAGTTATTAACTATATTATCACTATTATAATTATGATTATCATTGTTATCCTTTGATAATTGATCTCAAAAAAAAGAAATAATAGTATATTATTATGCGTTCAAGAGAACCAACTACTTCGTCTTTTAAAATTCGACAGTATGAAATAGATGACTTTTCGTTTTACGAAAATACGAAGTTTAAAAACGAGTTTTATTAGTTTTTTGGCCTATGTACTCTCTAAACATGTTTATGATATAGTCGAAGCACACTCATTCTCAATGACATTTTGTTTTTAATTATAAAGGGAATATTAATTATAATTTTAATTATGAAGGAAAACTCTGAATAACGTATCTACGTATTCAGAACGTATTTTTTGTATTAATTATGTCTCAACCTATTTAAAATTTAAAAATGTTTTTATATTTGCGCGACTAATCTGTAACTTCCGAATATTTTTGCTTATAAGTCAAACGATCAACATATCGAATTATCTTGGTTCCACTTTTACAACACATAACACAGTGGTACATCGATAAGCAATTATTCATGAACATGTTTTATCACATGAGAGTCAAGACATTTTTTCAAATCTTTGTATATTTTTATGCAATGTTATAGAATAATATTGTTTCAAATATATTATACAAATAATAATAAACAAATTTATATATGCAATATATAATTGTTATTATTTTATTATATACAAGATATTTAGTAAGTATTTACTATATACCCATATTATTAGTGATTAAACTCGCTTTGATTACAAATATATAAATATATATCTTAACCATAAACTATCCCAGATAACCAAATCTGTCGGAACAGATTTTGTTAAATGCTTGTTACAAAATTTGTTAGCAGAAAGACATCAAATATGATGCAGAGTTTGTTTTACTAGCACAACGCAGGCGCGCGCTACGCGCGCGCTATTATTAATGCAGGGACAGATAATTTGCGTGATAATTTGAAAAAGCGTGTGCAAATAATCAGAATCTCGATTTCCTCGATCATGTCTTATGCGACAACATAAAATATATAACTTGATCTATCATATGCAATCGCAACCTCATCGCAATGACAGTTAGTACATACAACGTGAACGAAGCGTATCTTCGAGACAACTAATCAGCATCGCGGAAAAGAGGTAACAATCAAGATCGAGAGAATCGATTCTGATTGTTTGCACACGCTTTTTGTGGTAAGAGAAGGAGAACCACTTCTGGTGTTCCCCTTGTAAAACTTTTTTACGTGCAACAGTCTTATCTCCGATTATTGAACTGAATCGGCCAATTATTTCATTGTACTTAATTAATCAGTAGGTGTTTATCAGAATTGGCCAGAATTGATCAGTTACAGCAAACTGCTAATTACCTTATTTGAAAATAATGAAATTCAGCTAAACTAAACAAAATATGTTACTCACAAGTATAGGTACTTTATCCTGATTAATCAATTTCGAATATGTTTTTACTATATGTATATACTTGGTAAAAAATTTTTCATATATAATTATATATACTTATACACAAAGTAACATAAATATGCAAATTTATATGCCGAAAATGTCCATACAATTTTATACACGGAGAATT
>QVOB01009934.1:0-15232 GCA_014839585.1 Pseudomyrmex concolor | reverse complement strand
GCGCGCGCGACGCACGGTCGCGACTCTCGACCATGATCATTTTGATACTGACGTTTTCTTGCGCTTTAATTATGTCGCTTAAGCCGGGTCGTTGCCGGCTCAAGAGCGGAAGTGAAATATTTTTATGCTCAGGTAATATCGCGTGTGCGCGCGAGAAGATTGAGCGATTCATTAAGCAGTGCTTCTCGGGATAAAAAAGTGAGGGACGGTTGCAATTTCACGTTATTGCGACAAACGTAAGGAAAATGAACTTTTTCACGATATTCTTTTTCACCGAACTCTCTTTCTTTTGCTTCCCTTTGACTGCGTTTTTTTTTTTTTTTTTTTTTTTTTTTTTTGTATTAATGAGAGAAAGACGGGAAAAAGACAACAGAAAAGAACAAACGTGTATTTTACACGCTGTTTTGTTTTTTTATAAAGATATCAATGTCACCAACTAGCGGCGATTAAAACGTCCTCTTTAATTAGACATTGAGTAACCCGATCCATCCCGTCCATCCGCGTGTAACAAGAGATTTTAGCGGAAAGAGAGAGAGAGATAGAGAAAAGGACAAGCATCAAGCCATTATTATTGTACGTTCAATAAATCCGAGTAATTTAATTCCCGTGTCGTTTCACATATCGGTTATTTCGTTATTCCATATAATGACGCGCGCGTTGTCTTTCGTTTCGCGTTAATTAACTAATATTGTTCAATATTAGTGTCTAAATGTTCTTTTTTTTTTTGCGCGCGCGCGCGCGCATTATTAAAAGATGAATTATATAGCACGAGAGAATCTGGCGTCCAAGTTGGCATATCGTTCGCGTATCGTAATCGAACATACGCGGTACATGCGCGGAGTTCGCGGAAGTTCGCTTTTTGCCGGAGGAATCTGAGCCAAAACCCACGCTAAATTTCTCCGGTGGTCGTCATAAATTTCTCCGGTCGTGTAGAAACTTTGGTAAATAATTCTATAGCACGAAAATGTGTGTGTGCGCGCGCATAAGGATCGAGGACCAAGTAGTGAGAGCCTTTGTCCCTTCGAGTTAGATATTGCTTTAAGTTTGCTATCTCGTGGTGCACGGGAGAAATAAACTGCTCTTGCGAAAATTGATACATGTGTATATAGAAATAAGCGCAATAGTAATTACCAAGACATATTTGGTTTCTCTGATGAAAATTGTAAATAAATGACGGCGTATCTCTGAACAGTAACTTGAAACATTTAATATAAATTTTTTTTCTCTCTATTAATTAAAAAAAAATATATTCAACATGTGAATATTTATAAATACAAATGATATAATGGACGTTTCACAATGTTCTATTTGCGTTCAACAAAGAAATATATTTGATTCTGGTTTTTTTTTCTTTTTTTTTTTTTAAACCATGTGCAACTGCGAAACGGATATGACATATGTTTAGCGACGCGAAGCTAAACAAAATAAAATATTTTGAATATAAATGATGATAAAAAAGAACGCGAATGGCAGATTTACGAGAGAATGGGGAAGAATCCTAGGAAACCAATGATACGAAAGTAACGACTGTGCGGTTTCCGTTCTGGGATTATTATGACAAACGGACCATCGAAAACGGCGATTGGATCGGTTGCGAATACGTGCGATACGTGTTATCGCGGCGTGTGTGTGTGTGTGTGCGTAGGCACAAAACGAAGGAAATGGTTTGTATGTGGTGAACGTGCCCGATGGAAATAGCATTCTCTTCTTCTCTTCTTCTCGATGAACCAAAATGTATCGAAAACCGCGATTTTTATCAAATTTCGATTCTCGCTCTCTTTCTCTCATGTACACGCGCACATCATTATAGTGTGTTTGTGTTTAGCTATTTTCGAATTCGTTGTTACCTCTCAATATCGTTTCGCGAGATAAACTCGACCTAAAATTGACAAGTGAATTTATAGATAAAATATAGGACGACGATGGTTTTTTTCTGGAATATTCTGCACACACTCTCAAGTTGTGTATAAATATGTATACGTACATTTCTATATATACAGATCCGAATAGATGTGGACGCTCAATAGTCGAGCGCTTCGAAAAATGCTCGTGGCCATCGACACGCTGAAAAATGCCGACCATCTCGATAGAATATCGAATCAAATATCTCTTGCCTTCTTTCTCTCGCCTCCTTTCTCGTATCGTTCCCCTTTTTCTATGCCTTTCTTCTTCGTTTTTTTTTTTCCATCGTCATTCTCATCTTCAATTTCGTTCTCACATTGATGTAGAAAACGAATTCTTTTTATCAGAACATCATTTGGCCTGAAAAAGATCGCGACTGCATTTCCGCTTTGCCGCCAAAGATTTGATATCGATCGATTAACAGTTAAAAAATAATATACTCTTCTTATCTCTCGTTAAAAAAAGGTTTTTAAATCAACTTTAATGAAAAATATAAATCAAATCTTAAAAACAATTATTCACAAGTGTTTTTTTGAATTCTAACGGTATGTTTCTTAAGTTAGTCCGCCCCTCAAATAAAAAAACATCCGCATATAAAAATTAAATGCTAACTTAGGTGCTAATTAATAACGATGAGTAAAATAATTGATCGGATCTTCTCGCTAAAGAAATCAGTGTTCTGCATATTAGTCATATTTATTTTGTCGGCTTACTATGATACCCGCGTCAGTAGATTAAACGGCGATGTTGTGTTCATATCGCGGAACGATATCAGAGAATTATAATATTACTCTCGGCGCGGTAGTCGCGATGGCAAAACGAAAGTTTTTTCACAGAAGAGATTTGCGATTCAGGAATCGCGCGCAATAAAATGTAAATTTTATTCCACGCAATTTGGCTAAGCATTGTCTGTGTTCTCCCGCATTCTTTTTACCCTTCCTCTCTTTACTTTTTCATATTCTTTTTTTGCACATGCTGCTCGCGCACGCTGTCATAAAACAAAGCTCCGCGTTTACGACCAAAAAATTTGAATGAGCGAAATCGAATAAAAGCACATAAAGAAAACAAATACTGCACGCATGCCATTTTCCTCCGTTTCTTTCGCGAAGTCTTACACTTTTATATTACGTCCCGCAAAAATATTGTACATTGAACGTAGTTCTGCGCCGGGAATTGGACGTTCCCGGAAGTGCTGTTCATTTCTCTTGTATAAATCCATACGCCCGTACATCTGCCGTCGGAATAAAATTGGCCCGGGCTTCTATACGCGAGGCACGTATGCAGTTTATTTAATTTACAAAAAGTAACGAGACCTCTCCCTTTATCGCGAAACCGTTTCTCGCTCTGTACTCGATTGCGAATTCGGAAAATCAAACGAGATACGCGTATCATCTTCTTTGGTAGAAATACGATTTTTTTTTTATTCTTTATTTTGAAGAGAAACAATAAAATTTGTAGCTCTACTATTCTCTTTCTCTGTCTTTCCAATATTCACACAAATAAAAAGTGAGCTTTTAATAGCACGTGTAATCCTCAGAAAAAAAATTCCCTTTGTAATCTGGTATTCCTAGAATTAAATGAATTTCTCTCTCCGATCGGATAGTCTCTGATATCAATAACGTTCGCTGTCGCGGATGACAAACCCCGTAACAGACGTATAAACGTGTAAATTCGCATTGCGACCTGCTAGTAACAAGGCCCATTCCCCGTCGGTCGTTCATTCCACTTCGGCTCCCAATGCTGTACACTCCCTTTGTAATAGCTACAACATTCTATAATTAATTTCAACCCTTCCGGGAAATCCATTATCACGTGCAGTCGGTCTCACAGATATCACGATGCCATAGCGGCTGAAAGCTCTCTGTCCATTCAGAACGGAAGACCGTTATTGGATCTATTGACTGTCCCAATGTTGAGCGTGTCTCTCATTCGAAGTGAAGCGTTCCGTTGCGGATTATTGTAATTAGCACGATTAGCACGTAGCTCGCGCGCTGCTCTTTTTCACATCTTCGTTTCCAACGAGAACTAGCAAGCAGACTTTGAAAGATGTGAAAAATATGTTTCACGTAAATAAATTTATAGTTTATGCTCAAAAAAAAAAAACAAAAAACCAAAAAAAACAACCATGAATATTTACGTACAAAGTAAATGGGAATTAAACGAGCAGTTACGTTGCGATATATCGAAACAATTTACTTGCGCGACGTTAATCCGAAGATTTGCGGGAACGGCGGATTTGCCGCGCGCTTTATCGTTAAAATCGCTGTAGAGCTCGAATGACGAGTGACGCGAATAATCGCCGAAAATCCTTCAGACAGAGAAGCGAATCTGCCCCGGAGGCTGCAGCGGCATGCGTCAGGGTATTAATCTTGGTATTCCGATACACGCGCGGATAGGGCCGCATTAAGGAAACTCATCGGAAGGAGCAACCTGCAACAGACAGTGCGCGCATTTACCAGCGACCGCAGACTAATACCTACCGATCTACTTAATCCCCGAACCCTTTAGGACGTCAGTGCGGCACCTGGTAATTAGCGCTCCCATCAACAAACAATGGATACCAATTTACCTGGGATAATGGCGCGCGCGCGCGAAGCAGGAAAGATTATCTCTTCCCTTCTATTCAATACATCGGTTTCTGTGTGATGTTTTACGCGCGAAAAGTTAACGCGCATTTCCGAACGATTGTGTTGTGATACATTCCGCAGAACGCGGTCTTTGCCACACATGCGAAGCAAGGCGCTGCATGTGTTCCCAATGGACCTTGAGTCGATCGCGGATTTAAACAGATCTAGCTATTTGCAGGACTTTTAGCGAGCGAGACTTAAATTCTTCGTAAAAGATAAACGATACGTGATTTTCCTCATAATAATACTTTATAATAAATCTTTCTTGTCGAACATTTGCGTGTCTCTCTCTCTCTCTCTCTTTCTCGACACAGTTTTCCTGCGTAAAATTTGGTGTTGTTTACAATGCAACAGGCAGAGTGCCACGGATCCGACGAAATCAAATCGAAAGGGAGTCATTCGCGAAGGGGGTGGTTGTGTTTCCGATGATGTAGCAAAAAAGCGATCGGATAAAGGAGGAGGAGGACAGAGGCAAGGAAACACGCGTAAAGACGGTATAGAATGATCTTCCACGTTGCCATATTGAATTTCATTTGGGTATCCACTTTCATGTGCAGATGACATTCTTTGTCTTCCTGGCCGACGGGAATATTGCATTCTTCCAGAAACCTTTCCTACCTTTTCCGGGCGTGGAGGCTTCTCATCCGGTAAAATGAAATTCCTCGTCCAATTTGCCATCCGGTGCGAGTGCAAACGACCTCCACCACTTCTTGATATAGAAAAAAAAAGGGAACAGGAAAATGGAAAACGGAGCACGAAAAGAACAGAGAAAGAGAGAGAGAGAGAGAGAAAAAGATCGGAAATCGGAAGCCAGAGGGCAAACTGTATCGGGAAGAGAGAGAGCCCGAACGTCATATGTGACATTGGCGATTGCTCGCTCGCTCGTTCGGTCTCGTTTTTTTCCTCCCGTTTTTCCGTGGGCTCGTTTTGCTTCTCTTAACTGCGAAACTCGATATCGCACGCAATAAAATCGAACCTTTTGAGAAAGCGACCCATACCTTCGCCTCCGAGTTATTTCCATGACTTCCACACACCACACACCACCAGAGAGCCGCCGGAGTGTGGGAGAGCCGAGCAAACAATACTGCCGATTTTAAACGCTCCTACGTGTACACATGCCAGTACGGAACTTTATTTCTAGCGGGCTCCTTCTCCTCTACCTTCTTCCGCTCGCTTGTGAAATCGAAAACAATGTTAATACCCTGGACGCGTGATTCACTTCAGGGTCGCATGTGTCTTTGATTCGATCTTGTGAAAAAAAAGGATTAAAATAACTTTTTCAAACTATTTGTTTTTTTTTTTTTTTTTTATTAATTAAGATATTCAAAAAAAAAGAAAGCAAAAGAGAAATATATTTGTATAAATTGTAGTAACTTTTCATCGTGAAATATGTTGTTAAAGATGAAAGACGACTTTACGAGATTTTACGGTGGATGGAATAATATCGGTAGAACGGTATTAAAGTTTGTTCTCGACGGGGGAGAACACGTTCTCCGGATCCTGGCTAAATTTGAATCGCGGAAAGTTTACAGTCGTTACTTGGAAATTGAGATTCGCAATCGATTGATCTGCAATGCGAATGATGTTCGAAGATATTCACTTTGAAGGACTATTACCCTTTGCTACAACATTTCAGTCATTTGTTCGCAAAATTGTTTTATAATCGAAGAGAGGATTAGTACAAGTTTTTCGCAGATATTTTTATCCGTTTTGTGGAGCGATTGGAACGGACTTAGCGTGTGTGTGTGTATCTGTGAGTTTAAATTCTCTGATTTTTCAAGCTCAACATCTCGAGACAATCGTTTCGTTTGTTTCTCTCTTTTTCTTTCCTTCTCTTTTTCCTTTCTCTGTTTTTCTCCAATATACATATATACTTACTATCGCGAAACAAAGTAGCGCACATTTTAAGAAACACTCAGAAGGTTCGTTCCTCTTCCTTCTTCTTGTTTCTTTCATTAACCGAGTATCTTCTTGTCTTCTATTTCCTCTCTTTCGTCTCGGAGAAGAAGCTAACCGATAAAAATTTCTCTTTTTTTCAGGTAAATTGTCCGATGCTCTCTTTATATTTGTTCGTCGCAACTTTCTCTTCCATTTCTCAACGACGACACGAGGTGAGACAAAGAAAACGATTCATTAATCAAGTCAAGTTTAAAATGTACATAAAGTAAAACAGAATAATATTAACAGTGTACCAAAACATAAAGCACTAAGAGGTAATATCGCAATCAAATACTGAGTAATACCTGAGGAAGATAACACATTTGACTTTATCGCGTAAAAATCACTGTCTAATAATTCACCGATAGCGAAACTCGACTCGAAATGTCACGATTTACAATGCATGTGTTCAAATTGCATACGTTTACTCGAAAGGAGATCGCATTGTGTGTATCCTTATCGAGTCATAGTCGAAGCTGCCGCTTGCACGCGGAGCAGTCCTGCATCTCGTGTTGGCCATTATGCGTTTTCTATCTTTGATTGCATCGACGCGTCAAGCATACTACAGCGTCACAGGTGTGTCACGTATATATTCGAGTATTGTTCTCGGTGACGCAACGCGATTCTTTTCGGTTTTTAATATATTTCGAAAGCTTCTTTTCTTGTCAGATTCACCTGTACGTTCTAATTCTTTCAGATTTTTTTCTTTTAAAAATAATACAAAAAAAAAGTCTTTCTTACAGCACATATCTTGACATTATTCCGTTAAAATTACAATGATAATAGAGAGAGGTTTTTTTTCTCGCGAGAGAATACGTGTATGTGCCATTGAAAATTCTCACGGGACTTATAACGAAATACGTAATGTAAAAATACCGTTGTTCTCCGTAGTTCGGGTAGCTAGCGGTATTTTTACATTTATCTCTTCCATCTCTCTCTCTCTCTCTCTAGTTTCACTCTCATGTAATTTTACGTCGAGTTACGCATATATTATCTGGAAAACTCGAGAGATTTAAACACAGTACGAAATATAAGAGTTATTACAGATGTTGTTGTTTTTAATTTTGTACTTTTTTTCTCATATAGCGATAACATATTTTCTCGAATCATGAGAAATAAATTATAAGAATTCCTAACTTAGTCTTTAAATTATAGCATTTGATATATTTGAATTATCGCCGGTGGAGTATATTAGCATGTTTTAGGGAAAACAGCTATAAGAGCTTTATCGCGTTTCTCTCTCGGTGCGCCTGCTGTGATTAAAGTGCATGCGAAACCGACGACGCGTCGCGATTAGCGGGGGAAAACGGCCCTCATGAGAAATCCTAAGACGCTTTCGTGATGATATTAGCTTTAAACAGTCCGCACGCAGTTTATTCTTCTTGTAAATTCAGCTGAGTGGCGATGATGCCGGCGCTCGTGAACGCGCGTTGATATGCACGCGCTCCTCTTTCTATCTTTCTGTTTCTCTCTCTCTTTCTCTCTCTCTTTACCTGTCTCTCCACCTCATTTTCGACTTTACTACGTGTGCACGCGCGCTGTGTGTGCCCGCACATAAGTGAATGGAATTTGCCTAGCTGCCTCTCCGCGGAATTTCATTTTCCGACGCATCTACCATCGCTAAAGTCCTCTCACTCGTTTCTCTCTCCTCCTGCATTTGCATCTCTTCACCCGGAGAGAGAAAGAGAGAGGCGGGCGCGTCGCGAGATTCTGAGGACGGTATTATGTCACAATTTGCAAGCTGACACACGTGATTCATCGTCATCTTCCGCGACGAATTCGTGACCTTGCTATTTCGCTACTCGGTGAAAGGATGGTAAAGAATGGATGTACGTTGAGAGTAAAGGAAAAGGCAGTACAGAGAGAAGAACGTGACAGTAGTTCAGAAGCAGTGGCATTCCCACGAAATAAGATGCACGTACGTTCTGAAGAAGACGGATGACGCGCACACTTGCGTTGAGAGAAAAATATTTTCGGTCAAGAATGCGTCCTTTTTTTGCTGTTCGACGCTGCCTCTCTTTTATATGTAGTTTCGGTTTTCTTTTTTTTAAACATTCAAATTCATTTCCTGACAGGAAATAAAAACCAGAGGAAAAAAAAAGGGAAAAAGTTTTACTTTCGTTGCTCCTTTAAAATTTATTTTCTTTTTGTTTCATTAATTTTCATATTTAACTAAAGTAAGTCATGAATCTGAAGATTATACACTAAAAGCCTTTTGAACAGACTAATAATTTTTTTAGTTTCATTAAAATATTTACCAGGATACGCGTCTGCAAATTTCTCCGCTCCGATGAAAAGCGCTGAATGTTGGAAACATATTTCTTCACTTGACTCTTGCGATTCTTGCTCGAGAGCTCCGTCTATGAAACGCGGAGAAATTTGTTTCCAACATCTTGCGGTTTTCATTAGAGTGCGGAAATGCGCAAGAGTCGCGAATATTCCGTAGAAATCGTTAGACATTAGAGAGACACTCGAGAGAGACCGAGGGATAAAGTTGCGAATCACCCACTACCTCTCGACTTCGTTAACGACCATCTCGTAACGCTTATCATCGGATCGCAATTTTGTTCCGCTCATAACAGTATCTTTCTCTCTGATTGCGAAACACAGTCCGGTTTTTGTCGCGGCTTATTCGAGGCAGAAATTCTCTGGTAAAAGCAATTCCCGTTTGAATTTCCTCTAAATAGTTGCGTAAACTAAATATATGGTATAATGCAAGTAGCCTTTTGGTATCATGTTATTATTATTCTCGTATCACATTCGATTGGATCTAACTTAGTAGAACATTGTTGTAGAACAGAGAAAAGATAATAGCTTTTACGAGATCATTAATCTGTTAATGGCACGGTGTCTCGTCGCCGATCTCTCGCGTTTCTTTTGCTTTTCCTTTCTCCCTTTCATAAACACGACAAGCGGACAAGAGGCGGAGGCCGTTTCTTCTTCTCTCTCTCTCTCTCCTCTCTCTTTCCCACTCTTTGCTCTCTCTCAATTTGGATTGGACGTGCGTGACTGAACGGAAACTGCGTAATCTGTGTAATACCCGTAACACACCATTATGTTATTACGTCGGGGTGTTACGTGTCCACCCACGGTGCTGCCTGTGGGGTTTTAGAGCCATATAACGCTACGCGCGTGCTCCGTTCGACACAGTGAGAGGCATTAAAAGGGGCTCTTAACGTGTCTTCAAAAAGGGTTATCAAGGGGCGTCGAATCCCGCAGATATCATTCAAGTACGCGCGCGCGCGCGCGTTTTGTCTATAATTATTAACAACGAGAGGGTCGATTGAAACTGCGCGGATGATGCGCTCTCAACATTTACATTGCCTGATTATAAGCGGGTGATTTTTGCGACTCTTCCTTTTTCAAAATCTATTACGAGAGAGAGAGAAAGTATTTAAATTACGAAATTATGCACAAAAAAATTTTTATTGTGAGATTTATTTTTCTATGATGAAAAAGAGAATTTAACGAAATGTAAAGAAAATTATTATCATTCCAATTATATATAATTTTCAAGAAGAAAAAAGCATGAAAAGCCTGGCACATGTAGATCTACGCGATATATATCCGTAAAAGAGTTTTCGCACATAAATGAAAAGTATGAATGCCTTAGCGAAAGAAAAAGACGACGGTGCGCGTCAGAGCATAATTGGTAGCGGGCATTTATTTTACTTAAAAGGTGCTCTTGCGCGTGTAGAAGACGGCACTCATCACCCTCGAGACGCAATTATTCCTAATTATTTCAGCATCTCAGGAAGAAGAAAAGAAAGGGCAATTTAGGGAGGGCTGAAATGAAATTTGCCGTAAGTACTGCCGGTCGCGAGACACCTATGTATGCGTTAAAGCCAAGTTCACACTAGCACAAGCGTGAGTAACTCGTTACACGTTTGTACATTGTCTACCTTTAATTAAAATGCTATTCAGAGAAAGAATTTATTTTTGCTTTTCATTTGTTTCGTCGTAAAAAAAATGGTAATGCTAAATTTACAATTTTTTTTTTTTTTTTTAATTTTTTTAAAATGCACACGCACGTAAATTCAACATTCTGCGCGCAAATAGCACAGTCCTGATAAATTATTGTCAGCGCTCATGCGTTTGGAATTTGCGCGAGCCGCCGCCGCGAATTGGAAATTCGCAAAAGCAGAGTGTGAATTATTTGTGAACGTATCCTTAGCGAGATACGCGGTGTGAAACGTACTTTTCGCCGTGCGTTCTTCTGTTGGTTTTTGCGCGACGCGCAAAGTGCAACGGAACAACCCCGCGGCGGCGGCGATCGTTTGTAAATGCAAGCCACGTAAAGGGATAGGTTCACTCATTAGGCGGTAACTACGAGTATCTGCTAACCGACTCCACACTTCGTCTCCCGGTGCCCGGCGAAACGTGGCACAGCTAGGAAATTCGCGTTGCGAGACAACCTGACCACGCAGTCCACAATAGAATTACAACTGTCGACGACTCGTGTTCGCCTTGTTCTCTCTCTTGATGTTTATTCTCCGGATACAAAGGGTAGAGAGAGAGTAAGAGAGAGAGAGAGAGAGAGAGAGAGTGCATCCCCGAGTGTATATATTACATTTAGACCGTGCTTCTCGTCAAAGCGGTAACCGTGAGGACGTCATTATTATAAAATACGACGTCGAGAAAGCGGAAGAATCAGGGAGAAAACGATAGCGTTGTGCGCCGCGAGTTCGAATAATTACAGTCTGCAGCACGCACAGAACAATGGGTATATCGGTATACACCTTGTCTCGCACATTAAAGCAGACTCTTTACACGTAACGTCGATGATACTATTGAAATATTTTATCATATATTATATAACTATATTACGACCGCAGAAATTTGAAGAAATAAGAGATCAGATTGTTACGTAATAATAGAACGACAAAAAAGCAGAAAATTTCTCGATATTGAAACTCGGCAAAACAATTTTATATAAAGAATAAATATTCACTTATCGCGCTGACATAGCTATAGACAAAGTTTGATCCCAAGTTTTCGCGAAATCCCGAGATCAGAGAAGACGGCGCGCGCGCTCTTATCGCGCTTTTAATGACGGAAAATTTCGGTCGAACTTTATGACTTTCGGTGGAAATGCGTCTAATTGAAAATGTAGTTTACGTTGTCGTTAATGAGCGAGTTCCTCCGAGCCTCTTCCGATGAGGATTCTATAATGTTCACGACGTCGAGCAAAAGTTTCGATTAAAAGGAAAGAGGTGCGACGTGTTAGAAGTATCGATATGACTCATTCGGACTTGATTTTCCTAGACACTGCACGTGAAGATTGCCGGTCACATGTCGAAGAACAGCATTTAGATTCTATTAAAATTATATATGAAACATAAAACATCTGGCAGAGATGTCTTATAGGTACGATAAAAATCTCGGGGAAAGATAGGAAGAATAATATCGATAGCACAATTTTGATCTTTGGAGTTTTTATTATTCCAATAGTCGCGTGTATTTTCTGATAATCGGCATAATGCAGGCGCGAATTGAAACAATAAATAATCGCGCCAACATATCGAACAAATAGCGAATTGGAAATTCGTCCCGTTGTTTTATTTATTTAGATACGGGAGCGTGACTATAGAGTCCTTCCCCTTTTGTAACGTGTATAGATGTGTGGAGAATGTATTTGAAACCTCTTCCTCGTTTCTTCTCATCTCCCTTTTCCGAGTTTCCCGTGTCGGTGGATCGCCTTTTTATAAAGCCAAGTTAGTATAAGACTCCCTCGGGACTCTCCCGGGTCCGAGGGGATGATGTACTCGCCTCGAAACTGCTGATAGTATCCTGGGAAAACCGAGAAAGGCATTCGTTCGAGACTTACGTAACCTCGTTCGGTTCGGACCTCATTCCTTCTTCTTCCTTTCATTCGTCTTTCTTTCTTTTAACTTACTCACCTACCTCTCGCTTGCTAGATGTTTTCTTCACAGATTTTTGCTACTTTCTTCTTTTCGCGACTTCCTTTTAATTTCCCCGAGTACAAAAATTTCGGTTCAAGTATTATTGCACTATTATTGTTTCACACAGAGAAATAACTAACGTCGCGGCTGAAAGAACTGTGTACCCTTTGTTTTTACGGATTTTATTTTTGCCTTTTGTGCGAAATATACAAAAAGAGTAGCTGTACCTTTACAAAAAAAAAAAAAGAGAGAACTCAAAAGTTAACTTCTGAACTGGCGGTCTGTCTACAAATCGACTGATTGCGTGAACCGGTTTTTGAGAGAGAGAGAGAGAGAGAGAGAGAGAGAGAAAGAGAGAGAGAGAGAACTGAATTGATCAGTCTGTCGGTTTGCTGAACAATGAGTTTCTGGCATTGCGATTCTCAAAAATGCGCCTTTACTCGTTTTTGCTCTTCGAAGCTCTTTATAGAGACAATGCAATTTACTGACAACTGCGTGTATACACAGATGTTAAAAAAAACAACAAACACCCATATATACATACAACCATATGTACGGCGCGTGTATGTGCTTCGCTCCGGGGCTACACAGCGTTAATTGAATTTTTAGACCCGCGTCGTTCGGCGTGACTTTTCATAACGTGTGCGCCGTATATATCTGCGGGTCATTCCGACCTCGTGGTGGTGACAGCGCGCGCTGTGGTGGACTGAAAAAGAGGGGCTAGAGAAACAAACGGGTCGGAGACCTTTGTTCGCAATGTTCAAACGAAGACCCATTGTATTTCGCGCATTTTGTAAAGTTATTCGCGAATTTTTTCACTAAACGTTTAATAATCTCTTTTTTGCGTTGTCGATTCGAAACTTTTTGTTTCGCGAATATCATCGCGAATATTATCGCTATAAACACTTTTTTGATCTGCTGGATAAAGGGACGATTATTTTAACCGACGCGCGCGCGCACACGTACCTACTGCAAATCTATTGAGGATTAATTAATAATCGTTGTTATATAGAGGATTGTAAATGTAAAGAAGCCACTCGAGTTCAACGAGTGGCAGAGCGGGTATAGATTTAATACAAACGCTCAACCCGGTCCGGCTTTTAATGAAAACGCTGCAAGTACATCGAGGATTAATTAGTTCTGCTCTCATCGGTGCGCGTCTAGAAATCGATACCCGTGCAAAGCGCTACACGTGCCCATCTCTATGTTCGCGCCAATCTAGTCCCACCTAGAGAGCGAGCTTTCGGATCTACCTCAGGCGTTCAGGTCGATAATTAAATTTCATCTATAGCGAAGGTCTGTGCCGAATATTAGTCTCCGGAGATATTCCTCCGGGTTGTTCCTCCGGAGAGCCATCACTATTGTGACACAGTGACGCGCCATCACGAGCGCACAGTTCTCAGTCGATTGCTACACGGAGCACATGTGCGAGATAATAGCTGTAGAGACACAAAGTTTGAAGTTAATCCCGTACGGAATTTTGAAGTTTATCCCGTTTTTTTTCCTGTTTTTTGTTTTTTGAAGTAATAATTTTGTTCCAAAGCATCTTTAAATTTACCGTTTATATCACTTAGATAATTCTTCAACGTCGAGTTGCAACTTTGAATTTTCTGCGGTTGTCGCGAAATTAGTCGTACGTACATACACGTAGGTAACAACGAAGGCTATCACGATGGTCCGATCGTTATTAAGTGCCGACGGACTCCAGAATCCAATATTGTATCGTTAAACGAGCACGGACCGACGATACGGATCGCCATAGTGCCTCATCGCAGTTAGCGTAGGACAATCGGGATTGATGATCCGCAAATGGTCGCATAGTTTCCAACGTTCGGTTCATCGCGAGGAACGACGGTGCTCGCTACATTCATCGTGCGGGAGAAAATCATGATTTGCAGGTGGCGTATACGTTGCATGCCGATGTTACATTTGAACCATATCTCGGTTTAATCAAATTACCATGGCGAAACAATTAATCCTATTTAGTGCGCGGAGAAGCGCACCGAGTATACCTATCATCGCCATCACCGCGGCCGTTTTATCATGTCGCTCGTCATAATCGCTCGTAACAAGCCGAACGCGCGATATTGCTTGCGAAATTCCGAAAAAATCAAATTTTAAATCGCGATCAAAAAACGGAGAGAACGGGGGGCGGAACGCCATAGCGTGCGCGCGCGCGCGAAGATAGTAATCAAATAAAGTTGATTCGGACGAATATAATTGCGCGAAACGTGTCCTGGATATTTTCGCGCGTTTCGATGTGTTAATTACACTTGACATTGTACGTCGAAATATTTCAAATAACAAAAAAAACAAACGAAGTAGAAATTTTTAATTTCATAGTGAAGTATTTCACATATACGGGATCCGAACCAAGCGTGAATTTT
Source organism: Pseudomyrmex concolor (assembly GCA_014839585.1). Lineage (NCBI taxonomy): Eukaryota > Metazoa > Arthropoda > Insecta > Hymenoptera > Formicidae > Pseudomyrmex > Pseudomyrmex concolor. Next base: position 475 of record QVOB01009934.1, on the reverse strand, counting down.
CGAATTAAATTTAATTCGAATCTTCATGTGTATTAATTTTACGTTTAAATGAAGAAACTAAATATGTATATGTATACTTGCACGCACGCGACATATTGGTTTGTATCGACTAATACTTGATTGTACATTTTCACGAGCCTTTAAATTGTTGAAAAACAACGAAAGCCTGTGGCAACTAAATCATCAAAGTGCACAATTGCATAAAATCGCGATACTCACAACTTTTTGTCACCAATATTATTGTCGTACGCGTGAATCTTTAATTAAACGAGAATAAAATTCTGCTGCTGTTGCTGTTGGAACTCGAATCCCTACTTTAATAACCGATTAAACCGATAAGAAACTTTTTTAATTAGTCGTATCGATCGTTTGCTCGCGCATATATCGGCAATCCATTATTACGCGAAGATAATTAAGTTTGAGACGTTTTTCGTGCTTTCTTTCTTTTTTTTTTTTTTTTTTTTTTTTTTTTTTT
>QVOB01009932.1:0-14414 GCA_014839585.1 Pseudomyrmex concolor | reverse complement strand
TCATACTATACGTCCATGCCCATAGCAGCATAGCCGAGCATTCTGGTGAAGTTCGTGATTATGATAGCGGTGGCGTAGTAGTGTGTGGTCGTAGTTTTGTACATACATAAATTGTGAAGGTATGGAAAAATGTATCTGAAACGCACGTCGAAATTCCTGGATTTATCTGTGTCGCGAGCCAATGCAGATGTGCACATACGTGACTTTCTGTGTCCGGTGTGCCGTGGCATTCTCATTGAACCAGTGACGCTGCCGTGCACACATAACCTCTGTCTGCGTTGCCTCAAGGGTACGTTCGAGCACAATAGTCTGACTTGTCCGTTGTGCCGGGTCCGAGTAGGCTCGTGGCTGCGAAACGCTACCAAGTCCGAGACCCTGGTAAACCATGGCCTGTGGGAGCTCATTCGGACCAAGTTCCCGAAGGAGGTCGAGAGCAAGCACAATGGCGAAGAGAGGGATCTCGATTTGGACGTCGGTGAGTGACACACTCACACACGCGCGTACACAGCAGTGATATAAACACAACATAACCTATCACTGTGCAGGGGCGGATGTGATTTATCCTGTAAGATGTTTTGTGCTTTTTTTTAGAGTTGAATAAGATATCTAAAACTCAAGCTAGATGTGAAACAATATGTGATTTTGATATTGTTGTATTATTTTTCTTATACCTGTAACATGCTGTTTCTCTTTCTCGGTCCAATATTTATTACAAGTATTGGAGCTTTTTTTATTTTTGAGTAATTAATTTTCTATAAATATATGCAAAATAACATTTATTTATTAGTTTATTGTATAAGGATTTAAATTTTTGCACAATATATATAATAGAATATGTTGTTTCTTAACAGATTATGCAACTAATAGAAAACTTAGTGCTCCTGGAGAGATACGTAAGGAATATGAAGCTCAACTTCAAATGGCTGAGGAAGAAATACGACGTCGAAGAGAAGCTGAACAAATGGCCAGCGAAGCCTTAATTCAGAAGATTCAGGCTGAAGAGCAGCAGATGTTGCTGGCTCAGTTGGCACAGGATCAATTGCTAGCCAAAACTATGGTGAAGCAACAAGTAGCAGAGAAACAAAAGGAAACAAAATGCTACAATCACTGTTTAAGTGCATCAGTATCACGCTATGTTTTAGATGCACCTAAGTTCAAAACCACGCTTGTAAATAATGTCGAAGCTTCACTAGCTGAAAGTGCACAGTCGGCAGGCAGGCAGATAAGTCTTCCTGATAGCTCAAAGTCGAGACAGACAAATGTAGTATTGTTAGAGAGCGAAACAATTCATTCTGATGTACACAGCTCTAACGAGATAAACGCGGCAAATATCCATAAAGATCAGTATTGCCAAAAACGAATGCCCGTTTACAACGCCATTACAAAAAAGTTGAAACATCATACTTCCAAGTTTCCTCAAACCTGCACTTCAAATTATCCTGCCGATCCCGGATGTTCCACATCCGGTAATTACGTTACGGAAACTAAAGAAGAGTTACGCATACCGAGCGACGTGGTGAACAATAAGAAGAAGAGTTTAGGTATAGAGGTGTGCATGACGGTGGCCGACGATGATGAAAGAATCGGAAGCGCCGAAAGCTCCGGCAGTCATGATAGTATAAATCAGGAGATACATCATTTTAAACCGATCAAGACAGTACCACGGACAGAATTGAAAATTTCTTCCGGTATATATTTCTTATAAAAAAGTTGTGTCTTACGAGAGGTGTAATTCTTACATCTACTTTTTTATGTATTTTTCCTCAGATGGAAAACCGATAAATCCAAAACTGATTAGGACGATTCCCATTTTAAAGAAAATACCTAACGCAGTGCCAAAACCTCCTTCGCCAACGCGCGCAAAACGCATCATTGGATGTTCCTGGAGTGCTTTCAAAGGTAAGTTATGAAATGTACTGAGTTTTTACTTATTAAAGATATTTAATGTTTTAATAGTTTTCAATTTAACTGCTTTTAAATGTTTTTATAGGCAGAATAAGACAGGACGCGAAGAGAAAACAAGCTGCGTATAATTCAGAAGATACGAAATTAGCGATCGATCAGAAACCGTCGACATCGACACTCGATTGCTCTCCAACGATGTCGAATAAATTGGATATAAAATCTCAGACAAACGATGCTATCGGCCGACTCGATTTTATGCCCGAGTCGTCGTTTGACAGTAACAAAAATTACACAAAGACTACAAACAAAATAATTAACGGTACTAAAATCGGCAAAAAAGTGTCAGACGATGAGTCAGCAAGAAAACCTCGTAAATCATGGCGAAAAACTCGTGTACGAAGCAGTGCAATAACAAAACTCAAAAAGCACAGAAATCTTCGAAGCAACAGAAAGGAGAGTGAACTCATTTTGAAGACGACAGATGAAGAGAATGACAATCAAACGGATCTGTTGTTTGATAAAGCAAGTCTGCAAAACGACGAACAGACTAGCAATAACGTAGTTGTGATTGAAAATATAGAAGAGCAGGTAAAAAGAAAAAAAGAAAATAAAATATTGATGAAGACATCAGAATCCAATACGTCCAAGAAAGGCAAAACAATAACAAAAAAAAGAGCATCACCCGAAGAATCAGACGAAAGTTCCGCGGTGGATCAAATTTTGTCTTTGTCATCTCAAGAGACGGACAAGTCTGAGGGAAATTCACAAAGAACGAAGCAACGAAAGGTAAACAGAACTTTTAACAATAAAAAGGAGCCGGAAGAGAATCAACTTTCAACGAATGTGAACAACAAACTTACTGCGTCTGGTTGGAGGAAATCTACGCGAAACTTGACAAAAATCTCTTCCCAAGCAAGTGACAGCAAATTAAATAACACGCACAACAGCAAGCTCAACTATGATTCACCGCCGGAATCTTGCGACGAGACGGAGGTGTGTGTTTCAGAGAATAATCACGATGCCGAGAAAGTTTGCTCGGATGAGGAGGTGATTGAACAGCAACAACGGATCGAGCGATTGTTACTGCAGGAGCAAAAAGATTACGAGCTGGCGCGCCGCTTGCAGGCGCAGTTTGACGAGATGGAGCAAATAGCCATGCGTACCAGACGAGGTTCGAGGAGGAATGCCGAAGTGGAATTGCGTGTGATCGACGATGTGACGAAAACAGTCTATGAAACGAGCAACACGCGCAAAACCGCCAAACGGAAGTCGACCGTCAAGCAAGTTGTAAATACCGCAATAAAGAGGAAGTGTGGTAGGCCCCCGAAGCGCACAAAAGAAGAGACACGTGTGCGATAATCGCGCCTAAATACGCGCTATAATCATACAGTTGGATGTTCCTATAAAAACGTATGGTCGAAGAAAGGAGAAAAGATTCGATTGCGCCGCGGCTTTGCAAAATGTTCTTGCATATTTTAACGAGAAATCATTTATGTCATTTCAAATGCGTACCTGGATACAATGCGAGAATTTATATACGCGAAGTCGTTTGAATCTTCAGATTTTTATAACGTTTTCAATGTTAATTTTAGTCGATCGAACGACGCGTTCGTGTGCCGTTTTTCTGTTCCTAACATATCAGTTATACACATTTTAAAGATGTAAGAGAACACATGCTGTTTACGTTCATGTATCACGCATCCTGGAACACTCAGTCTCTACTTTGACAGATGTTTTTCAATTGAGTTTGTGCCGAGGTGGTTTTTACACTTACAGTTCTGCGTGAAAAAATAAGATTAAAATCGGGATTTCTGGGATATACACCTATATTGTTTTTATTGATTCTTGATAAAAACCGAGATCGCATTACATATAATCAAAACGGAAGAGTGACAATATGCGAACCAGATGTTGAATCAGGCCGGGAAGAACAAAAGAGAACAGAGTGTACGTCCGCTATTTCGATGACAAGAGATATAATAGATTTAAAAAATTGTAGTTTTATACCGTGATTACATTTATTTTTTAAGAGAGCTTATCTATTAAATAGGCTTAAGTCGCTATTCGTCGCGGTAGTTTCGTAACAATATTAGATATAAAACGCAGATTAGCTTTTTTTTTCTTGAAAGTTCGATTACAAGCTAACAGCTGGCTCTTGATACCGGCTAGAACAAACCAAATCGCGGAGTCACGTTCGTTTGCACGCGATGTTTGATCAAGGGCTAACTGATGACTTCTATCGCGATTTCTAACAGATATTTCTATAGAGCTGCTTTATCGTGAGATAGCTCGTACACGTACTTATATTTCTACATGTCGTTTCCGTGAACGATGGTTGGAGTTAAATGACGTTCAAACATGCTGATTTACTTTTAACAAAACAATTTCACACACAGAAACAAAGAGAAACGGAAGAAAACAAAAGAGAAGTAAAACAATTGCTTCGATCTTCAACGAACGTTCAGAGAATCGATATTTTAATGTATAAAAAGTTTGTTACGACATGTTTACGTAGATATCAATATGATTGAAAAGAGCAGATTATAGTAAATAGTCGTATATAGCGTTAAACAGAGGAAGTATATGTTTGATAAGGCTTGATATCGCAATATTGTCTATTGTCAGCTTCGACGGCCTTGATCTGATACCGAATAAATTAATCTAATTAATTGTTATAAGTGTTATATTAAGAGATTTTACATACTTTGCATAATCGCGACATTTTTGCACATTTGTTTTATATTTTGAAACTTTACGAGGACACAGAATCAGTTATCGGAAATTATACAATAATTTAAAATTTATAGTTTCTTTAGCCAAATTTCGAGTTGATTCAAATTTTTTCTCGTTCATGTATATTACATATATTTTGTTTGGTTTTCAATCTGCTAATATTGGATGAGTGTAAAAGTATTGATGAACTTTATGATAGAAAAATAGACTAAATAATTTTATTAGAAACACACACACACACACACACACACAATTTATTCATTCTATCAAGTATAACGACAAAAAATAATAGAAAACTTATTTAGAATAGAATATTTAGAGAGATTATTTAAAGTAGAATGAATAAATTGAGATAAATAGAATAATAAATAGAATATTTAGAGAGATTATTTAGAGTAGAATGAATAAATTGTTTTTTATAAAATTTATCTGGTCCAATTAACAAAATTTATCAAAACTTTTGCATTCATTCAATATACATCGGCATAAATTCATGTCTTTTCTATTTGTGATACACAATATTTTACGTATTATAGAGCTTACAATTACCTATATTTTTATTAAAATTGTTTGACTTTGTGTTTTCAGTACAGTAAAAGAAAATAAAATGTTACTACTTACCAATGTTTTTTTTTGTTTTTTTTTTTTTTTGTTTTTTTGTTTTTGACGAAGTTTGAAATTGTTTTAGCAAGGAATACCTTGTCTTTCACTGTATTTAAGTCTAATTTGAATTAATTAATATTATTACGCAGATATCTATGATAAATAATATAATTTATATAATAATTTATGTGTGTAATTTGAGTAATGCGTAAAAAAATAAAATCTAAATTTAATTCATATAAAGCCACTATGTACATATACATACATATATATATTTTAAACTTATTTTTTATAAACTTTCTCTTTTTATAAACTCTTCTGTCTTATACTTTTGAATATTACCGTTATTTCTCAAACTTAAAATTGTTAAATTGTTTTAAATAATACTAATTTTTAGTCGCACCGTAATATATGTACTTCCTGAAAATAAAATATATAATTATTGAGAGAGAATAAAAGTGTAAATTTTACACACACACATACACACACACACACACACCTACACACAAAAATAAAAGATGTTACTTTTGCTTATATGATCAAATATCTTTATCTCGAATCATGTTTACTAAACATGAAACGAGTCAAACGAGTGCGCTGCTGCAGTCGATTCGATATTTTGAGAATCGCAACATTTGAGTTATAGCGAACACGCGACGCGGAACAAAGCTACATTCGAATGATGTTTTGTATTTCTTGTGAATTAGTATCGTCTTGTGCGCAAATATCATAATCATACGTATGTGCCGTGTGTTGGGTGTTTGTAGTAATTAGCATTGTGCACTCGATAATCAGTGAACTTTACATCAGTGAAATCGTGTCGCGGCCGTCATGCTTCTGCGACGCACGAAAAACAAAGTGTTGTGCGCGATAACTAATATGTGCGTAATTAAAAAATCAGAAAAAAGTATGAAAACAAGATTGATATAATAATTAATAATTGAAAGTATATGACTGAAAATAGCAACAAACATCCGAACTTTTGACAACTAACATGCACCAACTTGCATGCGATATGGCTCCGGAGCGAGGTAGGACGTAATTAGGTAAATACATCTTTTAATAGATAATTATTTTCTCTGCAATCAATATGAAATAATTTTAGAATTAGAAAATAGAATTTTACACATGTTTTACTTATACTTTAAATGTATGGATACCGCGAACTATGTCGCGCGCATCAGTACGATATTTCGAGAGAGAGAGAGAGAAGAGAGAATCGCAATATCGCACTTCGATACATTCGGTTTAGCGGCCGGTCATGATCGATGCGCGACGTAAAAAACGAATACTATTCCATATTTTTCGATTATTATCATCTCGCGCGCAAATATCTAACGGTAATCAGTGAGATAATGCCAAAACTTTGTGTAACAAAAAATTAGATGAACACGGTCGATTATGTTCAGATTATAACAACTAAATCGCAGTCGTGACAGTTCTCATTCTTCTTTCTGCTAAAAAGTAAGTAAGAAGTGAATTTTATATAAAGGACAGTATATAATGTAATTTATATAATAATTTATTCGATAAATAAAATATTTTACAATATTATATAATAACTCAAAGTATACGACGCGTCGTTGGTCAATAATTTTGTTGGCACCTATATTTTACGTCTCGCTTAATAACCAAATACGCGTGGTATTTCTTCGATTCCATGGTGTATCGATCTTTTTTTTGGCAATATTTATCAGCATTAAATGTAACGAGTATAGTAACAAGAAATAGTCAATATAGTACACTATAGTATGGCAACGATTTAAATGCCTTTACATCCGAAGGTGTCGCACAGGTTGTTCTTTTTTTTATAGTAAAACGTTATAATTTCATGTATTAAATAATAAAGGAATATATATCGTTGCCTACTTGTGAAGAAAATAAATACTAAAGAAACCACCGTAAACTTCATTGCCTTACAAATAAGTACGCAAATAATTATTATACACATCGTTAGTGGGCATAGAATATACTATGGTTTTTGAGAATTCTTTAAATACAAGGATACGTAATATGTTCGTCGTTGTAAATTTACAAGTGCAACTTTCACTCTTGCTTTTTTTAGAAAAATTAAACTTTCTGAAACTCTGCACTGCGTGCATAATAATAAAATGTACCAGAACGACGAATCTGGAGAAAAAAAAATAAACAAATATCTCTCGTGTGTAGTGGATATTTAACACATCCAAGCATTTTGATAACAAAGGCGTCAAAGAGAAATCACAATTGATCCTGACTAGATAGCACTCGACAAGCACTTATCCAGTCGTGCAAGCCTTAATTTCAATGTGTCTAATTGCTACACGCATTGCTACAACGTGATTTTATAGAGGAACGATATTAATATGGCACTGCCATCATAAGTTTATCAGTCGAGCATGTAGATTTGATATTAGATGTTATAAGAAAAAGAACAAGAGAGAAATTGAAATTGCGGAAAGAATCAATTGTTTCCGCAAATCGTAGAGAGAGAGAATATAAATGTTCAAAATTATATACTTGTAACAAATGCTCATTCAAACAGTTTTTTAGCGTAATGCCAAATGCGGAAGAAATATTCGTCTCTTCTGAGTAATCTCGCTCTTGCGTACGAATGTATATCGGCGTCCATATTGTGTTCTCGCAGCCACGAACTCGTGTTTTCCGTGCTGAAGCTGAGCGATGCAGTCTCGCCTTTGTCTATAGCTTCTGCAATTGGCTCAACGTATGCAAGTTCTACGAAGAAATAAAGTTGGTTAAAGTTTTAATCTCAAATATTGTGTAATAGTAGTTCTCAAAATAAAAGTTAAATAAGCAAAGACAATTCTCTCTCTCTCTTGAAGAAAAAGAAAGAGATAAGATAGAAAATGAATGATCAAAAAGTAAATTGTACCAGAAGTCGGCACGATCTTGAAAGGCTCCTCCGATTCTAAATGATCGCTAAATCCGATCTCGTTCCGTGCGAATATCCTCACGAGATATTCGTGATTCTCTTGCAAATCTCTGATGTTCAGTTTCTGAATGTCTGCGCTTACTCTTCCCACTTCCATCCACATAGTCTTCTTCGCGTCTCTGATAGCGATTTTGTAACCTTCTAAGGGTGCACCGCCGTCTGATTCAGGTCTGCCCCATTCGATTACCATTGTGTTCGCCGCAATTTGTCTCATTTCTAACGGAGCCGTAGGTGGCGAAGGAACATCTGCAAATAAGAAATAAATATTTATGAATTGTGTATAAGATATGTAAAACTTTATTGTATATAATAATATAACAATATAGTGTTGTAAGACTCACTAGCATGAGTCTTCAGTGTGACTGGTTCAGAATTAGTTGGTGTGCTGAGTCCTATGCTATTTTCAGCAAAGATTCTGAAAAGAAACTCGCTTTCTTTTAAGTTCTCTACGCAATATTGATTTATCGTAGCGTCCAAAGTAACAACTTTCGTCCATCTGGCGCCTTTTCCTATTAATGGTCTCTTCTCAATCACGTAACCTGAATCAAAGAAATATATAAAAAAAAAAAAACAATAGTAATACTCGAATGACATCAAAAAAAGAACCGTAAAAAGTTGGTGTTATTTCAGATGCATTCACCTGTTAATTCTGATCCTCCTGTAGTAGCCGGGGGTGACCAGCTGAGAGTGACGCTCTTGCTTGTGACATTTGTCACGCGGACGTTTTGAGGACATGAAGGTGGTGCTAAAAAATTCAGTTATAATGTGCACTAATTGTTTTTTTTTTTTTTTTATATATATATGAAACACATTATAAAATTAAACACGATAATAGCAGGGTATAAGCTTAAGATAATAAACTTACTCTTAACAACGACCATTTTCGTTGACGGAAATATACCTAGCAGCGCATATATGCTGTTTTCTGTAAGCTTTAGTATTTCTGAGCAAAAGCGAAAGCGTTAATAATAAAGCACAGAAAATTGATCATTTCAAAATTTAATCGATATCTGGGAAAGAAAGCTGAAATGTACTTGAAAAATAATCAGTTAACTCACTCGGTCGTTTGCCGGCTGTGACTATTTCTTCCGGTATGTATGGAGGACCAGTACCAACACTGTTTTTGGCTGTTATTCGGAAATTATACGATATGTCCGTTTTCAGATCAGACACAATAACATTTGTAATGTCTCCTTTCGTAATAGCAATCTAGAATGATGCACATAGGATTTTGCAAACAATTGATTCGATACTTAAATTTATACTGAACAAAATGAAATTGTACTAACTCTCTTCCAAGCTTTCTTCGATATTTCTTTTATCTCAACGATGTAGTCTGTGATAGGAGTACCGCCGTCATTCTCTGGAGATTCCCATTTTATTGTGAACGACGTTTTCGTCATTCCAGAAACTTCAAATGGTCCTCTCGGCGGTCCTGGTGGTTCTGTTGAATTTGATAAGTTTTTTAACATTTGCTGTAATATTCTTCGATTTAACACAATTAGAATTGTTTGTTGCAACCGTTTTCTTACCGAATGAAGTTCTTGTTCTAATTGGCTCAGATTCCAAAGGATCTGAAGACCCGACCGCGTTTCTCGCGATTATTCTGAACAGGTAGTCAACATCCTGTTGCAATTTCTGCGCGCAGAAGCTCTCAACTTCTTTGTCAACGTCACCTACTTTTGTCCATGTTTTCTTGGTCATCTCGCATTTCTCGATGGTATATCCTTTCAATTCCGCGCCACCGTCGTCGACTGGAGGCCGCCATTCTATGGTAACGCGATCTTGTCTGATTTCTTTTGTGACAACTGGTCCCTGAGGTTTGCTTGGCTTATCTGCAATGTGTGTTAACATACAATATGTATATTACATTCCGTTACTGAAATCTTCATTATAATTACTAAAAAAATAAAAATAAGAAATATAAAAAAAGAAAAAGACATCAACCTATGACACGAAGATCACATTCCACCGACGAGCTACCGGCTTCGTTTTCCGCTTTAACTACATAAGTAGCCGTGTCATCTCTGACCACTGAAGAAATTGTGATAATAGACGTAGTTTTCTCGGTCTTAATAGAGACGCGCTTATCAGTTATTTTCTTGTTGTTCTTCGTCCACATTATTTCCGGTTTTGGAAAACCACTGAAATTGATCTCGACCTTCCACTCATCGCCCACTGCTAGTCTTTGGGTCATTATATTTTCATCGCAAGTAATTTTCGGTGACTCCTGGACTTTTAATTGGCATGATGTTTCTGCTATACCCGCGTCATTCTGAGCTTTAACTATAAATGTGGCCGAAGATGTTTCTGTGGTTCTTTGAATTGTGTACTTAGCCACATGATTTTCATACGTGATATTTTTGTCTTCGAAAGCTTTATCATTCTTCAACCTAAAAAATAATCGTCAAAATACGAGTATAGTATATTTAATTTCCTTAGTTAACAAAACAATAAAATAAAAGATATACCATGTGATACGAGGTGTTGGTATACCACCAATTACGCAAGAAAGCGTAACGATTTCTCCTAATCCGATTATGATACTCTTAAGCGGTTCCAAGACGGTTGGTGGTTCAGAGGCTAATAGCTTAGAAATTCTTATGTACGGTGTATTAGGTGATGCCTCGCCTGATCCAGCTTCGTTAACCGCTGTCACACGAAAAGTGTACTCCTTATCAGTGATTAAGTTAGTCAGTTTATACGTGGTTTCGCTTATCATCTCTGTAACCCTGCTCCATCTTGAAATAAAATAATTGTGATATAATAAGTATATAGTCACAAAAATTAAACAAACACGAGATCACGTAGATCTTATAAATAAATTTACACAATACTTACGAAGATTCCATCTTTTCGTGATACTCTAAAATGTACTCTGTGATTGGGGAATGTCCATCTGAATCTGGTTTTTTCCAGTGAAGAGTAATGCTGGTATCAGTAACTTCGAGCGGTTCTGGAATTCCTGGTGCTCCAGGTATCTCTGTATTGAGTACAATTATATATGTATTTATTTATTATTGCTTAAAACTGAGTCTTTATTTCTTAGAAATGTTCAAACGATACTATAGACAAATATATAGTATGTAAATACTTACGTACGACGATGACGCTAATTTCTATGCTATCTTCTCCATGAGGATTAGCCAATTTTAGATTATAATTGCCAAAATCTTTCTCTTGCACATCTCGAATCGTTAAAACAGCCGAATATTCGTCAATAGACGTGACGATTCGTTTAGATTTTTTAATGACACGACTGTTGACAGTCCATTCGTCAATTGGTGTTGGCGTAGCCGTGAAATTCACAACGATCTCAATGTCATTGCCTTTCGTTGTCTTGTATTTTTTTGGTGAATCGGGATTGATTCTAGGCGGTTTTTCGATAACTAAAACAATCGTTAGATATTATATACATGCACGATTTAAATATGTAGAAGTGGACATGTAAAGATAAAATCAAACCTACTTTCAACTTTTAATCTGGACGACGTCTTTACATTCGCAACCACGGCAGTATATTCGGCGATATCTTCGGTCGTGCATTTTTTAACGATAAGTTTCTTAATATTTCCTTCGTCAATGATGCTATATTTCGGCGATTGTGCATCAATTACTTCACCTTTCCTGTAAATTTTACATAATATGTTGTGTATATTTTTTGTTGAATTATAACTAATTATAAAGTTCAAATCAGTTTTATATTTCTGATAAGAATTTACTTACTTTAACCATGTCACTGGTATATTGGCACACGACAATTCGATAAGGAAAATTGCATCAGTGTTGAGAGGCACTAGAGTAACATCCGGTAATTTTTTTATAAAGTCTACTTCGGGTTCTTCGACCGTTAGTTTAGCCAACGAAGTTTGGTTTCCGACTTGGCAAGAATAAGTTCCCGCATCTTCTATTTCCGAATCGTAGATTTTCAGTCTCTGTCTCTTGCCATCGATTGATAACCGCACATGTTCAGAGAATTGCAATTCTTGACTGTCTTTGAACCAACGCACCAAAGCGTCACCTTTTGTTAACTCTATCTCGAAAGTTGCTTTCTCTCCTCTGGCTATGGTTACATCCTGCATCTTAGTAATAATCTCCGGTGGTAATTCAATAACTGTAACTTCTGCCGTACACTCCTCATCAGGAAGGGCGCACGAATATTCACCCTCGTCGTGAACCGATGTGTTTCTGATGAGAAGTCTTCTCATATTACCGTCTTTCACAAACTCTAATTTTTCTTTGCTTGGCGTTAATAATTCACCATCTTTTCGCCATGTAACGTCGGCTGTTTGTGAGGTGATCTCAACCTCCAGAATCGCCACATCGCGCTCTTTTACCTCAAAGTCTTGCAATCTTTTCACAAATTCCGGTTTAGTGGCTTTGACGATGACGTTACTAGACGTCACTTGGTTCTTAACGGTACACTTGTATATTCCTGCGTCAGAAAGAACACTCTTTTTGATAACTAATCTGTGTACTCGTCCTTCTTGAATCACCTCACGATGATCCATTCCGTTGATTTCTTTGTCATTGTGCCACCAAACTGTTGAAACTGTATGAGACGTTTCGCAGTTCAATTCCAGAGTTTTATATTCGTTAACTATTACTTTATCTTGCAGTTTCTTTGTGAAAGACACTTTGGCAACATCTACCGTGACTTTTGCACCATGAGAAGCTTTTCCTACCGGATTACTAGCGACACATTTGTAATCGCCAGTATCTATTTCGGAATCTGCGTTTTTAATTTCGAGCAAAATGTTCTCGCCGTCATAACTTTCTATAATATTGGGCGATTTCTCAAGTGGTTTATTATTTTTCAGCCAAGTAACTTCTGGGACTGGATTTCCGGTGACTCTAGCTGCTAGTTTAAAGGTTCCTTTCTCCGGAACAACTACTTCTTGGAAACGTTCGGTGAACAGTGGAGGTTCTGGAGCACCACTAGGTACTTCTGTAGTTCACAAACATGATTATTAATATGAGATATTTAATTTATGCAAGTTTAGATATACACTTGTATGAGACAATTAGTAGCATAACAACAATAAACGCATATCATACCCTTAACAAACGAGACGTGTTTGTCGTTTGTACAGTGCTGAAAATTAATAGTGACTTGTGACTTGGAATTAACTGAAAGCATTAGTAAAAAAGCAGTTTGTACAATTAGTTTGTTGTAAAATTTAGTGTATTTTATTAAGAAAGCATTATATATATAGGATAATGCTATTACTTATTATTCTTTTAATTTATCTAATTAACATTAATTAAAAACAACTGAAAAAAACTGAAGCATTAATTGAACACACTCAAACAAAAATTTTAAAAACTTTGTTTAAAGTCTCTGAATGATAAAATAAAGAGATATTTAGAAAAAAGAGATATTTACTAAAAAAAAATAAATAAAAAAATTGTCGAACTTACTTTCAACAGTGAGTGTAGCTCGAGTTTCAGCTTTACCCATATCATTGATAGCTACGACCGAATATTCTCCAGTATCTGCTAATTGAGGTTGGATCAAATTGAGTGTATTAATGTGTCCGTCTTGTTTTGGTTGTAAATCCTTTAATGGTTTTCCATCTTTATACCACGTTATTTTAGGTGATGGATTTCCAACTATTTGAGTAGATAAGACAACGGTCTCGCCTTCTTTGATTACATACGATTGTAATGGTTCTAAAATTTCGGGCGGCTCACTTTTTCCAGTTTTTACCTATTATATAACAAAATATGTGATAATTATGTTATGTGTGTAAGATATACACGCAATAGAAAGATGATATTTATTAATATGTATCTTTTCATATCGTTTCAACCAACCTTTACAGGAATATCAATAGTAGCTTCTCCCTCTCTGTTTTTAGCAACAATCTTATATTTTCCCTCCTGTTTCTTTTGAATTTTGCTGATTTTCACGACACTGCAGTACATGTGCATGTCGCTTTCGGTCACTACTACAATATTTTCTTTACTGACCACCTGAGTATCTTTGTAATACCATGTTATGTCTGGCTCCGGCACAGCGACTAATCGACACTCTAATATCACATTGTCACCTTCGTTCACATATTTTGCTTTCGGTTTTCGAGAGAACGTAGGTGGTATACCCTCCAATATATCCGCAAGAGATGATTCTCTGAATATCATAAAACTCATTATGAACAACACAACGATTACAACACACAAATAAAAAGTTCTAAGAAGTATATAATAACCCTGATAGCCAAGCATGTTTTGTCAAATC
>QVOB01009931.1:0-13998 GCA_014839585.1 Pseudomyrmex concolor | reverse complement strand
CAGCACATTGTTAAAGAGCGCGATGCTGAAACGATTAAACAAGAACGGGAATCTCTCGATCGATATGCGAGATTGTTCGACGCATATTTCGCGTGTGTCTATTTTTTTTTTTTTTTTTCAAATTTTTATTCACCAAAATTTTATTTTTTTTCACAGCGCCGTTTCGAATCTCGATCGCTGAAACTTTTAATGAAGATCATTATCTTCTATAATTAAAAGTGGTCGGAAAGTTTTGTGTTGCGTTTGTGGAAAAAAAAAGAAAGTACGTTAAAAGTTTGAGAAGACAAGTAACTTTTCCTTTCAGCATTATATATTTTAGAGTTAAT
Organism: Pseudomyrmex concolor; assembly: GCA_014839585.1. Classification (NCBI taxonomy): domain Eukaryota; kingdom Metazoa; phylum Arthropoda; class Insecta; order Hymenoptera; family Formicidae; genus Pseudomyrmex; species Pseudomyrmex concolor. The sequence goes on along the minus strand of QVOB01009931.1, from coordinate 13,672 downwards.
TTTATTTTTCTCTTAACTCAATAAAAAAATGCGCACGTAAATATTAATATTGTAAGTAAATAATTTATCTTTGCAAAAAAAATTCGAAATTTTGAGAAAAGCCGTGTGCGAGTATCTTCATCTCTCGACATTAACTCGCATCACGTGGCTCGTGTGAATCTCCGTCTGCCAGCAGTGCGGCGGGCATTCCTCGCATTCGTCCGATGTAAGTCGTGTGCGCTGAATGCGTGGCCTTAAACGTTCTCTCGTAATAAGGCTCAATAATGCAGGCGTAATGTAACAATAACCCGCTCCGAACAATGCCGGTGCAACAATACCGGTCGCTTTACCACGTGCGTTTACGCCCATTGATTGCGTTTCACAGAAATGGCTGTCACTGCCAGACTCTAAAGTCAGCGAATTCAATGTGTTGTCACAGAAGCGTGCGTGAACGTGCGGTTTATTTCAATTAAATAAAATAACGCGAAAAGAAGACAATATCAAACAGAACGTGCAAAAATAATAAATAAATTTTGTGATAAAAGTTTATCTGGAAAATCGTGGCTTAATCCCGCCAGAAAAATTATTTAAATAGAAATAAAATTTAGATTAACTTACATTTTTAATAAAGTAACGATCCTATTATTGAACTAATTATTTTATATAGCCGCAACAATTTTCGATAATGTATTTCCATTACATCGCGCGATCGGTATAAAATATTTTAATTACTCGTCGTAATTAAATCATTCTCATTCATGTGATGTAGATACCATATCGAAAAGTATTTCGAAGTTATTCCATCTGTAATAACATTTGAATTAGAATTCTTGGACGTACAGTAAAAAAAAAAAAAAAAAACAAAAACAAAACGCGTCGGCTACGTGGAAACAGTTCCTTGGGATATTACGGTTAAGAGGTAATGAAGTAATTACCGCGTTTTTTTTTGCAAATTTGCTCCGTTAGATCGACTAGTAATTACATTACACACGTAGCCGGCTGCTGCTCTTGACCTCCTCGCACATTCTCGATCGTACATTTTTTAATAAATTGTGTTAGGAAACGATCGAATTAATCTGATTAATTAAAAGTAGTTTTTCCGGCTTAAACGAGATACAGCTTAAAAGTTTTTCCCGCGCCTTGCGAACTTTTTTAATAAAGTAATTTATTTTTAATAAAGTACAGAAAAAATGACATTCGCTTCTTAAAAAAAAAAGTTGATAAATTATAAGCGCGTATATGTTTGCGACATACATTTTGCGACAAAATTTCCGCGTGCGTTAATTAATATTTTGCGCGTTTGTGTGTTACATTACGTCGGAAGTCGAAAATATAAACGCGCGAATCTCTCTCAAAATAAAATATACACAGTTTGTTGCACAAATGTGCGTGTTACAAATCGCGCCCAAGCGAGTGTGCGAGTAATATTTAATAACACATCAGTGTCGTGTGCGCGCAAGGAAGTTTCCGCCGGGTATTGGAGTGTTCTCAGAATAGCTTAATTGTAATAATTAACCATATCGCTACATAGAGTTGCTAATTACCAACTAATATGTAACCTGTAATGCTCAAATGAAGCATTTCATTCTTGATTCTTTTGTCGCGCAAACTTTCTTTTTCTTATTCTCTCCCACACACACGGATTTTAACGTTCCGTTTTAATTTCATCGACAGCTCTCATTGAAATTGTGAAAGAGGCCGTGAGATTTTTGCGCATAATAATAATATTCATAATTGCATTTAATCGTGTAATGAATTTCTGTTTTACATAAAATGTACGTCAATTTATCACGAAGTTAATGAGATTTTATTGACAATGTGTCAATCTTTCCGAAATGCAACATATAAATTTTAATACGATTTGAAGTTGCAACGCGATATAATTTATATCACATAAAAAATTAATAATAAAAAAAAAAAAAAAAAAAAAAAAAGAAAATCGAAATCGATGGAATCGCGCGCGCGAAACCTCCCATTATCCTTCTCCTCGTTCTCCCTTTCGCGTTAACAAGATGATCGCGCATTTACCCTCGTCTTGATCATCAATTATGCTCGCGATCTGACTGCTGTCAGGTAAAGATATCGGCGAGGGTGTGTGTTCCCCGAGGTGTATGCGCGTTCCTGCACACAGCAGCAGCGTTTGCATTTTGTCGCACTCGAACTAAGTGAACTACGACATACATATCCGTTCATTCTCGACGTCGTCGATAGAACGCGCGATCGTGGAATATCGGCGACGACGGCGACGAAAGCGATTGCGAACATGCGCACGATGCAGGGAGAGAGAGAGAATAAACCGAAATCCCTTTCACATATAGCGGAATCGTGTGCTGAATTATTTCGGATTCCCGTGGCACCTCGGTTAATTATCGACTGTCGTGTCCTGTGTAACGTGCGGCGAATAACGGCCACTTCTCGGCGAGTTCGAGGTGATACAATTCAATCGTTTCGTCACACCGGGATTTCGTCTGCGACACGACACGTGCGCGCGAAAAGAAACGCGATGAAATACGAAAGTTAGTTATCAGGAAAGAAGAGACAAAAGAGCGGAAAAGCATTTGGTTTTAAAAATTGTCTCGAATATCGTCTCTCGAGATGATTCGTGATTCAGCATTTTGTGGTAACTCAAGCTCCGACAGTGCAATTTTGCAATTTTTAAAAACATAATACATGCGATAGTAACACGCAAATACATCACCGATGAGCTATTATATCAAATTAGTTGCGTAACGCGATTTGTGACTATTGTGTTTCTGGTACGAACATCATAATAAATTATACGGGAATATAATGTTACGTATTATAATATAACACTGTTTTGCTATAAAAGAAACGTATATATTACGATAATATCATTGCTAAACACGTACACGTACACGTACATACATGTCATTAGAGCCGCGTTAGGTATATAGCGCAATTATCGTTTTCTCTTTGCGCAGTTGCTGCGCGAGGAGAAGTTTCTTAAATAACAGACAATATAAAATTCTAATATAAATTGTAATAAAACTGACAGTCTTTTTTAAGAAGAAAAATAATATGACACTCTGTGTTGCGCCACGATAACATCTTGTCTCTCGTTGAACAACAGGAAGTGATCTTTCACGTTGCGATCATGGCGGTCGTAAAAAGGGAAAAGGGAGATTAAACGCAGTTTCCCAGCGTTGCCTATCGTCGCGCGCCCAAGAGAGAGAGAGAGAGAGAGAGAGAGAGAGAGAGAGAGAGAGAGAATGCGTATAACTCGTCGCTAAATATCCTCCGAAGGAAAGCACCCGGCTAGCTTTCCTTAGCCGAGGGCACGGATGACGACCGGTAAAGGCCGGGATATATACGTGTAATTATTCTAATTTTGCTCTGGAATACAACGGGGGCGGGGGAGGAAGGGGGAGAAAGGAGCTCATCCTCCGGGATATCCTCCGCGAGGATTTACGTGCCTCCGCGAGATTGGATCTTGGAATATTCCAAGGCGGCCGACGACGCTGGGCTTAAGGCCGGTTTCACGCTCGCCATCGCGGAATAATAATCCAATGCGCCGTGAAATGACATATCTCTAGATATCGCATATCGAGAGGTCGAGAGGGAATGGGGACAAACAAATTAGCGAGCACAGTATCGGTTTTTGGGAAATTTCGAATTTCATTTTTCAACAATCCACAGCCGCGGGATATGCCGATGCGGCAATTTATTTTGCTACCACTCTTATGTACCTCGCAATAATGGATTATATTATTTAATTACTTCAGCACACACGTCATATTATAAAGAGCTGCTAATTATTAACATAATAATTATTAATGATTGTCCGTTTTGCTTTTATCTTTTGTGTTCTCTCTCTCTCTCTCTCTCTCTCTCTCTTTCGCTTTGGACACGTATTTGATTCTCTCTAATAATCGCAATCGCATTTGTTTACCGCATTTACAAATTCGGTCTATTGATTTCGGTCTATTTTGTTCATCTCGTTCGCTTGCAAAGTTTTTGTTTTTATTATTTTCACGCAATTTATCTCGTCGAATTTGCAAAATATTCACGTACACCAGACGCGACGCGATAATAATTCGAGCTCATTATCCGCTCATATCTTGTTTCAAGGTGCCGCGTGTCTAATGATAGTTGACGTTATAAACGAGCCGTGGCTCGTTTGGCATCGCGGCACGTATATACATAAGAGAGACCGGTGAGAAGAGTCTGGCTTTTATCAGACTCGCGTGCACAGGACGCGTAAGAATGCCTGATTGGTCCTGAACTATATAAATAAAAGAGGGAGAGATAGACCGGGAAAAGGGGAGGAGGAAAGGAGAGAGGCTATCTTCGACCGGAGATCTCTCGAGTCTTATGCTAATGGTTTATCCTGCCCATCTTCCTCCGAGCATCGACAAGGTTTCGGAGAAGAGACTTTTCTCTCGCCTGAGAGATGGGCAAGCGATCGGATGCGCGCACGGGCGATTAAATGCCGCCGTTGCCGAAGCGAAATTTATTGGCCGCTATTAAAAGCGGAGTTTTAATCGAAGACGACTACCGGTTGAAAACGGTAGATCAATAGATCCTTTGTGCGATAAACGCCCGGTCACGAAGTAAAGTAGCATAAAATACGGGGATATACGAGAATACACAAACTGCTGTTTTCTCTCTCTCTCTCTCTCTCTCTCTCGACGCGGAAGCAAACGCGAGATACTTCATGTTCCCGCGGGATAAAGACTCGTTCGTTAAATGCGAATTAAAAATGCAAAATGATATTAGCGTATACGGCAACGAACGTGTGTGTGTGTGTGTGGGCTCAAAAACTTTATATTTCACAAGTTTATATCGATCACTCGATATTAATAGAACACGGTTCCCGCGCTCTCGTAATTCCGCGCGCCTTTTTCTTTCATTCGCGCTCCAGAAAATAAACGCGCACCGAGAGTTAGAAACTTTTGATTGTGTCTTGTGTTTACCTCGGCGATCGCCGACACAATTTGCGCTTTAGAAAGCATCTAATAAAGATAATAGCCCGTTTTCTCTTCGTTTATTTAATGCTGGGAGAGAGAGCACGCCGCGAGCGTGGTGCTCCAATTCTCTTCTCACACTCACACGTGGGACCGAGCAGCGTTTTTTGTGTGTGAGAAAGAGATGCATCGTTCACATCTCGAAACACTCTAAAAAGAGTGACAGGGGGGAGAAGATTGAAGATGACCGCGAAGATAATTTCTTAATCCGGTGTTGCTTAATCAAAAGAAGACCGCACATGTGTATTTTGACGTACGTTGCAACAACGCGCATCACACAAAACGACGACGCTGCAAATCCGTACGAAACCCCGGGGGCTCCTCGATTATCATAAAGCTCTCTCCGTAAACGATTCTATTAAATTACACGGCGCGCTACATAAGCGCTCTCTCGCCTTCGTGGTCTGAGAATCGCGAGGAGTCCGCAACGTCGCGCACACGCAACGTCGAAAATGTTTATCATTACGTTGCGCACTCTTAACTCGTTTGTCGTAAATCATGCGAAGCTCATACACACACACACACACACACACACACACACACACACACAGAGAGAGAGAGAATTCGCAGTCAAACGCGATGCCAGCAGCGTCGTAAAAAGAAGATGGAAGAAAAGGAGAGACTGAAAGAAAGTGCACGGCAGCACAGATGATATCTCCGCGACGGCGCGGCAGCATCCAGCCAGTATCTTCGAGGTAAGGTTGCAAGCAGGGAATTACCGTGTCGTACGTAATCATTCCGGATCGTAATGCATACTTATGAATTCATGGCAACGTTTATGCTCGTGCGTACTCACGCGAACAGATAGAAGACGGAAATACGGATGAAAATTTATACGCGAGGAAAGGAGAGAGAGAGAGAGAGAGAGAGAGAGAGAGAGAACTATCGAAGAAACTGTCAAGAAATGTTCGGGAAAACGTGTACAAGCGCCGTAGAACTCGCTTGTAATAAACATGCGATGGTAAATATTATAACAAACTCGTACTCGGACTATTTATGCGTTTTTGTAACTGAAATCCGCAACTCTGGAACTAGTAAATCTGAATTATGCAGATGGAAAAAAATTTTTTGCCGGAATAGCAAAAAGATTAATTACTATGCGGCGAGCAAGAAAATATTGCTAAGCCTATTAAATTTGTGTGCTTTGACAACAAAACATTTTTTGTTAGTTGGACAAAAAATTCAGTAGCTTAGCAAATTTTGTTTTTCTTGCTGGCCACGTAATAAACAAAACTTTTTCCATATATTATTTCGGAAAATACCTCTCTATTGTGTGTGTATATAATTTTTATATTTGCATTTCGTAACGTAAATTTTACTCTTTGACATAAACTCGCGCGTGTTTTGGTGTCAACAAGAAACCGGTTGGAAATTTTCTATAGTTCTCTAGAATTTTTTAACAATATTTGACCTCAATATGCAAAAATACGCGTTGTTCAAAATTCGCGCACAGAGATCCCGACACACGTAATGGAAGTTGCAAAGGAAATCTAAAATTAGACGTATATATTTCGAGCGGGCACGCAATATTCTCTCGAAACAGAGAGAGCGGGCGGAATTACGTAAGTGGATATTCCGATGATGATTATGTCAGTCATAGTCGTGTGCAAACAACGTCAATACAATCGAAATGATTAACTGAATTCGCCAATTTATTTCTTGAAAGACGACGCGATGAATATTGGTTAAATGCAAACTCTGTTCTCTGCGCACGAGGAAGACAAGAGCGTTAATTCTATTTACGGATTTCAGTGCATGTGCAAGTGAGCCTATTATAAGATGTGATCGCATTAGAAAGTCTCGTGGCTTGTAAATGGTAGGACACAGCGTTTTATAGATATAGTGAACGTTTAATTTTTCCGAATGGTTTTCTACAAATAATTGTCGTAGATATAAAAGAGAAATTTAACAAAAAAGGAAGCCAAATAAAATTATTCAGTAAATTGAAAATAAAACCGAAAGGTTTGAGTTAGCGATTATGTGCATTTTGCATGCAATAATTAACATATTAACAAACACGTGATCAAATATTTTGTTTTCACGACAAATTGACATGTGAAAAACAATCGGAGAGGATTACAATTTTGCGAGCTTGTAAATTCGAAAGTATGGACGGCGAAGTATGGAGCTAAAGCACGCGCGGGCGTACGGTTTTCACCGATACCTGTGAAATAGCCGGAAGCGTATCGCAAAATGTTGTCGGCGCAATTAAAATGGAAACGAGTACATCCGGCGTAAACGGGCGCGATTGCGGACTTTACATAGAGTGCGGCGGATATACGCGTTGTCCGGCACAGATTTCGGATGCTGGCGCGGTTAATGGGATGACTCTCACGTACCGCACAGCCAACGGTATATCCGCGTAAAAATTTATTTCCTCGTCGTCCGGTCGTACATCGTCGAGATATTGAAATCCTGACGTCTAATGTAATAAAAATGCTAGCCCGGCGCGCCGAGGGCGATCGATAGGAAATAGAAAAAAAAAAAAAAACAGATCGATTTCCGCGTATGTGCGCCGCGACCGAATGCATTTGGCAAGCTTGCATAAAACTGGCATTGTAACAAATGAGATACTTATAAAAAAATTTATTGACTATAGAATTTTTTGAAAGTTCGTTGAATGTTACCTGCGTTAAATCGTTCAAAAAGTAGAAAACTGCCAGTCGAGCCGAGCGAGTTCACACTTGACGTCCACGATGCTCTCAGGAAATTTCCAATTACTTTCAAAATGATCGTGTGTTTGCGCGTAGCGGGGATGATGATTTAATTGTTCAGAGAACGACCGGTATGTATTTGCAGCTGAAATTTCCACGGAACGGCTCGAACGATGCGCTTAGTCCTGGCGTCAGGATCGTTTCGAGACGTTCCACCAGAATTTTGTCCGGCTGAAAAACGAAAATATTTTGCCATATAATAATCTTTTCTTTTTTTCGCGCGCGATTCTCTTCATTTTCTCATCGCATAAAAAGGAGCATTACGTCGTGTCTTTGTTCGTTTAAGTTTAACAGACCGGTTTGTGTATCTTGAATTTCCGTTTCCCTGTCGCAATTATCGCGCGACGGTAATTGCGCACGGCTGCATTTTTTTTGTATTTTTTGTACTTCTCGGCGATAGACCGAAGGTAACGAGATGGATTTTTTTTATCAGAAATAGATCACGCGTGCACAAAGGAGAGAGAGAAGAGAAAGAAACAGAGAGAAAGAGAACAAGCGAGGAGTTGGTATACAAATTCGAACGGTATCGCTTTGTCTTTAATTCCACTTCGCCTAACGTTTTGTCCGATTCTTCCGTTTGTGGCGGAAAATGGACATTTATCTCCGGCTCTTGAATGAGAGGGATATACCCTTGGTATACGCGCGACAGGAAACAGATGCTTCCAATTCCGGCGATAGATCCGCAATAGATCCGTGGGGCGGGAATAAAAATGGAAAAAGTCGAATCGCGGAGAGATGCCGTCGCGTCTCGCTGCGGCTTTTCACTTCGCACACTTTCCACGCTGTGTCTTCGCTCTCTCTCTCTCTCTCTCTCTCTCTCCTGTTTCGAACAGGTCATTTCTTTCGGGAAGATCGCGTCCGCGGCCTTTCCGCGGATTGATTCAAACATTCAAAAAAGATTTTCTCGGAAGAAATAAAATAAAGAAAACCATCGTTACATGTCGAAGATCTTCATTTGTCTCGTGGATCGGAGTGGAAATAGATTAGTCACGAAGGAAGACGAAAAGAGTCAGAGGGAAGGAGAACGTGTTCCTTTGAGAACATCGGAAAACCAGTCCGAAACAAAATCTCTTCTCGCTTGTCAACGAGTGTTTTCGATAGGCGACGACTCTTTAGGAGTTTACGATCTGATGATATCTAAATAGAGAATCGTAAAAATACGCGTGAACAGATGCCCGCGCGACGAACGGAATGAAAAAAGTTGTAACAAAAATACAACGTAAATATTCTATCGATATTTATATTTCGTAAAACAAAACCAAATAAATGTATAAATATTCTCCGCGCGAAAATGCGACTCGTGATGATTGGTCACATGGCGCGTCGTCGTTTCTTTCTGAAACATTCACACATTTCGCGCGAAAAAACAATTTTGTAATTAAAATCTCCTTCGCGCTCGCAAAAAAAAACTGAAGATCGCGACTGAGATTTAATAACAAAAATTAAATCCGCTCAACAAACATCGCGTTACATCGCACTTCGCGTCTCGCTGTTCTTCGTATACGTGTGTGTGAATCCGCAATAATTTTCCACAATGTTTTTCCACCGCGCGCGTATACGCACGTGTTTTGTGCAACGATGTAACGATTTTTATCTTAATTGTCCGTAGTTTTCCGCGCGCTACATATGTCCGACAAAATTTAGCGAGCGAGGATTAGCATAACATCGTCCAAGTTGCAATGTAGTTTAACCAGAGAAGCTGATCGCGCGCTTGCATTGGCTGGCACGTTCGGTTCGCCAGCTGTCTCGTTATACGCCCGATGCAGTTCGCGCATAGGTCGGCTATATGCATAAGTATACAAGCGACATCGCTGAGCGAGGCTGCTTTACTTGAGCGCATACTCTCATTGAAAGAGAACATCTGTTTTGTTTTCGAAAGTGAAACGCGCGCACAACAATTTTATACTTTGTTTTATCAAAAAGTTTCGAAGCAAGTTACGTTGCGGTAATTTTTTTCACGCGAGTCCACTTTCTTACATTCGTGCCGCGGCGGATTAAGCGCGTAAAGCGTTTCCCGATGTCGAGCGGAAAGATCGATCGGAGGAGATTCCTTCTCGGACAGTTTTTCCAACGTTACGTCAGAATTTTCCTCTTTTCTCGCTTTTATTTTTCCGAATCGGAAACGACGCGGCGAAGGGGATACGGTCGGCGATCTGAAATACGGGCACGTAGAACGCGAAGAATATCGCGGCGATACAGTTCACGATACATCTTTGATCCGGCCGCGCGGACGAAGCTACGTACGCACGTTTTTCCGCGCGCTCGCGCACGTTCGAACAATGATATAAAATAATAAATTGCGACCCGTACCACCACTCTCTCGATGGTCCCATAACCCATCCGTGGGGAATCGAAGTTGCTTTTGCGCGCAATTGTACGTACGTGCGCGCATTGCACATCGAAGATGTCTCGAATATCGAGACCTGGAATATTGCCCGGACACGTCGAGATTCGCAGATTCTTTAGTTGCATTACGTCCGAAGGGTTTTTTATTTGTGCGAGAATGTGTTTCCTATATGCACTACGGAGAAACGCGCAACGACATATCAAAAGAATCGTCGTACGATTTGCGGCGCGCAAAAGGAACAACCATTGAGTTATTAATTGATTAATGCGAGCCACAATTAAAAATTTGAGAAAAATTTAAATCTCTTTTCTAAAAAACAAATTCACTGCGAAAATGTTGCGCAATTATAAATTTGTTATGCATCTAATAGACTTGCAATCGTGGGTTGTCTGATTACCAGACCTAATCAATTATTTTCAATTACTTACAAAACGTAATTACATTCGATAATCGATGCAAACACACACACACACACACACTGCAAAATGAAATTTCGAACCGCGAAATTCCCTGCGGAAGCTGCGAGAAACCAAATTTACAGGCAGTTTTGTTTTTCCGTGCGCGGGAACAGCTTGTCGGTAAGACAAATTATCATAATACGTGTGCGCGTCGCTTGTGTGTTATCCGCATATTTACTCGCGTACACCGCGAGTTCCTCGTAATTTTGGGGCCTCCCGCGGTCCTGAAACAACGATAGACGCGTCACCACCCGCGCAAGCCGCGATATCGCAAATAAATAAATGTCGCACGCAACGCTCGATATTTTACATGTTTTGGAAACAATATTACTTTATTTCCAACCCTCTGCTATCTCTGGTACATTTTTCGATTTTGTCGCGCTTTAAAAGATATGCCGAATGAAAATAGACGCGGGGAAAGAAAGAGAGAGAGAGAGAGAAATTCCATATCCGCGTAATACAGATTCTCTCGACGTTTATTGGGAATGCAATAAACGAGATACATGTACGAGGGGGGATCTGAACGAGAACTTTTGTAATCGTGTGTTCACGGTGGGCTCCACGTAATATCACTGATTATTGTATGCCGCAACAGCAGCTGGCAGTTGAACGCTGACCGAGCGTTCATGCATTGATTCCGTAATATCCGGGCATTAGATAGTAATTCCCACTAGTATAGCAGTGGAACAATTCCCGCTGCTGGGTGTAGAGAGATGTATTACAGCGTAATAATATATGTATTAGGGTGACTTTTATTTACTCTTGCTGAACATTTTTTTATTTTTTTCGGCACTTCCGAGAACTAAAGTTCCGGTTCCAAGTGCTAAAAAGATAATCTGTGAAAAAGTTCCGCCCTTTCGGATAAGAAGACTCTCTGACGCGTTTAACCGACGCGATGTCATGACGTTTGACGATGATAGCGTTTCTGCACGCGCGCGCTCAAATAAAACGCCGCGCAGAAATTTCCAACTGAAAGAAACGAGATGCAAAAAGTATATCTTTTTTTTTTGTAGAAGAATGCTTCCGAGACAACGCAATTAAAGTCAGTTATCTCGCAGGAATAATTTTCTAAAACGGGCTTTTCCTCTGACTTTTTCTCGTTAATTGAGCGTCTCGAGCTTAATTACTTCGGATCGATTTTTTACAGGGTTGACTGTCTACATTTCTCTCGATTTGGAATTAAAAGTCGAATCGAGATTATATAATTGATATATTGTAGTATAATTCTTATAATTCGTGCATTACTTCTTTTTTTTTTACACGGTTACGGAACATTTTGTATGTACGCGCACATGCAAATTGGATGATTTGTGTTATCGGGCCTGTGTTCGCACTCTCTCGTAGCAGCTGTCGTGGGCGGCGACGATATCCGCGACCAGTCAAACAGACTTTACGTCTGGCGGTGGATACGAAATTAAACGCATTATGGGAAACGATCATTTTGTGGACATAAACATTTCATGAACTATTCCTGTTGTTTGTTCGAATGATTGTATTAGATTCATATCGGCGAGATGTTTCGAACAACAAGACAATTCGGACACGAAAACGCGATCACATAGTTTTCCTCACCGAAAATCCAACGATATTCAGCTTTACACTTCGTTAATAATTTCCAAAAAAGAAAAAAGAATTTATTTCGTGTGAATCAACAAGGTTCGATTACAATTCAGTTTCGTCTGTCGGTGGCAATAAAAATGTTCGTATCGTAAAAACTTTAGGAGATTATGTTTCTGATCGATCGACGTGTCACATTCGATCTTTTCACATTGCGTCAACAAGTCAAAACGTAAATTACAAGCGAATACATCGCGCCACATCGTGGCGTGGATGTTTCGTGACGTTTCATACTTGTGTGAGATTATAAGCCGAGGATTTCTTGTTCGTGTTGCAGCTGTCCGGACTAGTGGTGGGTGGTATCGGTATCTGGACGGTGGTGGCGAAGCATAGCTACATATCGCTCATGTCCACCTCGACGTATCCCACTTTAGCCTACGCCCTTATCGTCGCAGGTGTGCTGGCTGTCATCGGTAGCTGGATCGGATGTGGCGGCGTAACTTCTGAAAATCGATGCGTCCTCCTTGTGGTAAGTCGTACATCACGCAAAATCCGGTGACAGCGGAAATCATTCCCTTTCGCAGAGAAGAGACATTTGCGAGGACTAGACCCGTCGCTCTATTCAGTGGATCATTAATTTAAATCGTTTGATTTAGCAAGTCTGTGTGTGTCGTTATATGCATGTATTAATTCTATATGATATATTCGCATTAATCATGGCCACGAGTAGCCTCGCACGTGGAAACTGCTTCCTAGAAACCGATGTCACAAGAGAGAGAGAGAGAGAGAGAGAGAGAGAGTTTGACGCCAAGTAAGTAATGTGTACAACCGGATCGATCGCGGTAATAATCCCGTTTCTCAAACATTCCCCCGGTCGAACTCTCGCAAAGATCTTAGATGACAAACGGTATTAAAAATAAATATAATTACGCGTATAATTTTACTCCGCTTCTCGACGGACGATTATTCTCGCGATCAGAAGAGCGGGCGGATCTTATTCAAGAGAGAATTTATTTATCGGCGCGCGAGGAGGCAATATCGTCCGATCGAATTAATTATCTCGGTTTGCGAGATCAAGACGGCGAGATCAGATGCGCTGCGGAGATACTAGTCTACTTAGGATGGAACGAAGACCGCGCACATATATCGGGAACGAAGACACGCGCAATTGCTCTTGAAAAACGCCTTTATCTCGGAAGAGGATACCAGATGTGCTTTTAAGCGCGTGCGATCTTTTACAACGTCGCGATAGGTTGCGAATTCCCGATCTTGTCGGACACCAATCTCGCTTGGTTATCGAGAGCATTCTCGTAACCATTTTCCGCGATAAGCGCAAAACACAACCGTTTGTCAGTTGTTGTTGCGAATGGAGATAAAACACATAACATTTTACCGGAACGCGTAATAGCTTTCGATTTACAAAAATTACATACACGGCGGTAAAAGTTTTCACAATTTTTTTTTTACGTTAATATTTCTTCGAAAGAGTAAAATTTATTACGTTTTTAAAAAATAAAGACATTGATTCCCGCGCGTATGTTTTATTTACTCTTACACGAGAAATCGTTCTCGATTGCACTCCGTAATTCCTCGTACACAGACCGTGTAAAGTCGCGGAGTTTCTCGAGTAGA
>QVOB01009916.1:0-19828 GCA_014839585.1 Pseudomyrmex concolor | reverse complement strand
GCTCCGACTGTCGCAAGTCGCGCACGCCTACATTTTATGCGTTGCGAACTCGCATATTATATACACTCGTTGCTATGTGATGTATTTTTGTGAAACAGTATTGAACGTGCTACACACACACACACACACACACACACACATTATTATTGTAACGGTAAATGTATTAATGATGTACCTATATGTACAAACATATATATTTATCTAAATGTAATATGGATGTGTGAGCAAAATTCTCCTTATTACTCTCTCTCTTTCTCAGTGCTCTCTCGTCTCTCTTCCTTTCTGCTGCTGCTGCTGCTGTTGCTGCTGCGTCGCCTCTCTCTCGACGACCCGGTCCTGATTAATGTCATTTGTCTCGTCCTCGCCGCGTTAACTTACCGGTAATTCGGGCGCGCGAGACGCAAAGTAAATTCGCCACATTAACTTACCGAAAGTTTCAGACCCGGTTTATTCGTATATACGGAGCGCGGCGGCGGGCGTGAGTGCGAATTAAATTCCTGAACCCGGGGACTCTAATAATGAACTTGTCTCGCGACAGTATAGTTATCGCGATACGACTGTTGAATTTCCGCGCGATGACGTCACCCGATGACGCAGAGAGAGATCGTTGATTAATTTATCGCGGGAGATGTGTTTCTCGATCGCGCCTTACGAAAGTCAAAATCACCGATCGAGCTGTTCAAACAAAGACTCGATAGCAGACATCACACACGAGAGCAGATAGCGCGAGCTCAGGTAAGAAATTTGTTCAAATTGAAACGTATACACGACGATTTCCTCTCTCACGCGAAGGGGATTGATGAAAATTCCGCGCGATAAAGAAGTTTATTCCTGGAAAAAAAAAAAAAACAGATCAATACATATGATATGTATTGATCATTAAATGTAAATATTATATAAAAATAATGGGAGCAAACGCGAGAGTAATAATAATTTCGAAGGCTTTTTAAACTGCTGCCATCGAAGATCGTAAAATCAATAACGCGTTCCTGCCAATACTTGTTAATCCGACCATTTTGCAGAGAGAAGCACAAAGACACCGTGAATTGGATATTGCTGTCTCTCCTCTCTCTCTTTCTCTCTCTCTCGTTGAAGTCGCTTTGCAGCGAATATTGTTTGATTATCGAGAGAATTGACATTTCATCGATACACAATCGTGTATCAAAGAAGCCTCGGGGAACGCGGGGAGAGAGAGGAGAGAGCGCAATATTTTTTTTCGCCGGAAGAGAGAGAGAGAGAGCTCGCGCGCGGTCCGCTTTTTCAATGTAAATTGAGACCGCGGCTTGGCACTCTTACACTTTGAAATTCCGCCGCGCGACGGCAAAATGGAATTATGTCACCGGCGCGACCTGTCTCTCGCGCGTCTCATCTCATCTCGTTAAAAACTACACGCGCTCTCTCTTCCCGCGCGAACGTGTGTGGCGTTTTCGCGTTTTGTGTCCATTGCGAGAGACACGTACGCGCCGTGTCTCTGCTTCTCATCCGGATTTTCACAACGACGCCGTGACTCGAAACAACAATCGGAAATAAAGTCGTTCGTTTCTACGCGCGTAACTTTGCGAAAAAATAATGGCGCGGAAACTGCGCGGTCGTATCGCGCGTGTTCCACCGAACCGGAGATTTTCGATTGGATTACTCGAAATGCGATATTAAATCGATACACGTGACCTGGAAATTGCTCTCGTCGAAAAGTTTCCGAGTTTCTGTTGAGTGTTCGAAGTGACTCAGCGCTCTCTCGTTCCGCGAGAGAAATTGACGCGAGTTCAATTAAATAACCGAGCACGTGAAATAACTAATTAACAGCCACAAAAAAAGAAAAAAAAAACGTATATTACATACTAACGAGAGCGATTGTTTACTCTGTTCTGTTTTTTCTACTTTTATTTACATGTTCTTCGGAGAGCAAAACAAACATGCGTTTTTTTTCGCGAGCAAGATAAAAAAACTCATCATCACATATCGCGTAAACGTCGTTCGACCACACATCTCTCACAGAGAGCTCGGAAGACCGTTCGAGACCTTCAGACCGCGTTGGCAAGACCGACGACTGTTTCTCGCTGTTATCAGAATCGATATCGGGAAACGTTATGCAACACGTCCGAAGATAAGACGCGTCTCACCGACGCGCAACGCCGAAGCGCTAATTACATAAATTATTCAAAGGTTCCCCTTGAGAATGAAGTTTATTCGAGATATATATATGTATATACCTACGCGCGTCACACAGAGCGATAATAGATGTGCTCTCTCGTGTACCGTTTTCGCAGCGCGAAAAAAAAAACCGGTTTGTACCACGCTCGACGGCGCGGCAAGATGAGGAAAAGGAACGACCAGAGGAGGAAAATATACGGAACTCGCGTGCGTGACAAACTCCGTTCGCCAGATGGCACCTCGTTATTGAAGCCACATCTTGCCGAAGCGCATTACGACCCCGGCTAGCCTAACTGCGTCGTCGATGGGTCCAACCTAGTTTCTTATTCGCAATTTCTATTCGTCTCTCGTTCGTTTAATAGATCCCAAGGCTGTCGCTCAATTCGGGCGACAATGGCGTACGAGCACAAGTTTCTGCCCTCGCTGGATGCGATGAAATGGGTGCATTTTAAACAGAACGGAAAGGACATCGCGGAGCTGCAGATTCTAAACCAGCCTCTGTTGCCGCATACGAAACAATACATCAAGATCGAAAGCGTTCAGGATGCCTGGGATGCGATCAAGACGATGAAGGTGAGCGATCGTGGATCTCTCGTGCGTGATTTATTAGATTCATTTTTGACAAGTAAAAACATCAATTAATTTGTTTCGAATAAAACGGTGGTTTTCTTTGGTAAGAGAAAAGAAATTAAAATTTAAAACTAATCATTTTTACACAAAAAAATAAACTGTCATGTGTTTGATTTTTCCACGAATTTTGGAAAGGGAAGCCCATTAGACGTGCGAAGAGTTACATGTGTAGAGATGTTCTGTCAAGTATATGTTTGCAGTCGAGATATAAATATTCATAGTATTTTAAGTTCCTCACGTGATAATATTGAAATAAAAATTCGAATTAAGATTCTCCCCTTACCAGACCACTTTATCAGCATAACACTTAACATTGAAAATGATTCAATTCAAGAGTTAGAGCCTTCGTTACCAACATATGAAGAGTTTTGTGGTATTTAACATCACCAACACCAGATCCGGTATTTTCTAGACTTTGTTGTAATAGTTCGTGTGTATTTGCACGTGTTCTTTCTCATCTTCACATAAAAGTACAATGTATAGATACGCGAGTGTATGTTTTCATGATTAACGCAAGTTGTGTATCATGTAGGTACGAGGTGCGCCAGCCATAGCTATTGTAGGCTGCCTCAGCTTGTCGCAAATGCTCATTAACGAGCTTCACAAACCGCTCGAGGACAAAGCTGCTCTGTATCAATATGTTGAGAATAATTTCAAGTATTTGTTAACGGCTCGTCCAACTGCTGTCAACTTAAAAACAGCAGCTGACGAGATCACAAGCATGGCACGCAAAGACGTCGACAATAAAAACGTAACTTTGTCCGAAATGAAAAAGAAGTGAGTGCTCTTGGAGAACTAAATTATAGGGTTTCTCGTATTTTGAACTGATGATGTTTCAGAATTATTGACAAAATAGATTTGATATATACGAGCGACAGACGCGACAACAGAGCGATTGGGGCGAATGGCTTCGCCGCTATTCTGACCGATCCAAAAACGCCCAGCATCAACCAACGGCTACTCACGCATTGTAACACAGGCAGTCTCGCCACCGCGGGATACGGCACAGCTTTGGGTATCGTCAGATACTTTCACGAGGAGGGAAAACTTGGTAAACACATTGCTTGAATTTTACGAACTTGAAATTGTTGTCTTATATTGGAGGAAGATTGAATATGAATTTGTGTTTTCTTGCATTTTCAGAGCGTGTCTACTTCACCGAGACCAGACCGTACAATCAGGGCGCTCGTTTGACCGCTTACGAGTTGCTAGAGGAAAAAATACCCTCCACTTTAATCTGCGACAATATGGTTGCGTTGCTGATGAAGAAGAAAGAAATCACAACGGTCGTTGTGGGCGCTGACAGGATTGCCATAAATGGCGACACCGCGAACAAAATTGGGACTTATCAGGTGACGACTTATCTTTGATCCATAAATTTACAGATACGACAACGATACCGTGAGTCAGAAGTACTTGTCTTGTTCAATTTGAACGATGATAGCGCTTAATCAGGCACGTCATGTTTACACGGTTGTTTATTACCGATATGTAGATTGCGATTCTCGCCCACTATCACGAGATTCCTTTCATTGTGGCCGCGCATTCGTCGACCATAGACGTAAACATAGAGACTGGCGACGATATAGTCATCGAGGAGCGGCCCGAAGAGGAGATGGTTTTCGTAAACGGCCAGAGAATCGCACCGAAGGGCGTGGATTGTTGGAATCCGGCGTTTGACGTGACTCCGGCGCATTTGATCACGCGCATAGTCACGGAACGTGGCTCGTACCGGCCGTCAGAACTGAAAAAGGCATTCTAAGTGATGCATAAGAAACCGCTATAGCGGAAAAGTTCCGTTCTAAACATGTCCAAGCTATAATATATTTTCTTTTTTTTTTTTTATTTTTAACTTCAATGATCAGTCAAACTAGTTCAGAACATTCTAATACTCCAGTACTCACCTAAAATTTTTGCACGATTCAAACAACTCAGGGAATCGATTATCAATTTGCCTAATGAGGCTAACCAAAGTTGTTCTTTAGTCATTCTGTAATTTGTTAAAAATTGTTATATGTGATGTATACTATATATATGTACTGATTTAAGAACGTTTCATAAACATGTAATTTTTTATTACAATACATGTGTTTTCCAACTTGCATGTTTTGAATTTTTAGGTATATATTTCAACACTACCATTAAATATCGCTGCAAACATATATTAAACGTCTCTTCGTACGCAGTTTTTTTTTTGAAAAATTGAATTTTGAAATATTTTATCTTATTTTGACATTTTTTCTCTATTTTGGAGAAAACTATATAAAGATTAACGTATTATAGAACTCCCTAAACACATAAATTTATCTCTTCTAGTTTTAGGTAACATACATATGTATACATAATTGCATTTATATTTGTTTTATTTGCAATTCGCGTGACATATGCATTCAAGTCGGTCGAAGCTTTCTCTACAATTTGCCACTTTAATGTGCGTATTGTTAATACGCTTGTTCGACACGCGCGAACCGCGGAGTTTCTCGCGGGAGAACACGCGAGGAATCTATTTTCGCCGCGGAAAGACGCGCGCGGGATCCCATTCGTCGTTCGGTTTCCGCGGTGCGGTTGCCTTAGTACCGCCAGCCTCGCCGCGGAGCTTGGACGCCCGGAATAGTTTTCCCCGCTGTTTGAGAGATTTTTCTGTCCGCGATTCGAAATTCGGACGGCCAGTGCTCGCGTAACAAGATCCTGCCGATTACGCGGTGCCGATTGCGTTTTTCTCACGGTTAACCGCGCGAGATATCGTCTCGGGAAGTATCGATTGTTCCTCAGCTGCTGGAGGCGCGCGAATCTTCTCCCCGATGGAGGTGGACACGGAGAACGTCGTGATGATGGACGACGCTCTGGTGAGGCCTGACGGCGATGGCGTCGCCCACAACAACGACGACGAGGCGCCCACCGTCGAGGAGACTTACGAAATCACCCACACCAGGCGCAAGACCATTCGCACCAGCTACTCGATCCAAGAAGTAAGTTGTTCTCCGAGCATGTGTCTCTCCGCGACGCCCGTTGACGAAATATAATATTACCCCCCGATGTTTTATTATTTCCCGGTTTGAAGGAGCGCGCGATGCAGACGCAAACCTCGGTCCGCACACGTAACACGATTTACCAAACAGCGGTTCGACTATTGTTTATTTATCAGTTTGCGCACACCACCGTGCAGCGGTGATTCACACTCTCTCCCGTTTGTGTTTTAACCATATGCGCGTAAGACGCGAAAATTCAGACGGAAATCTCGCGCAAATTTTCCGCTCGTCTTTCGTCGAAGAGAGAAAGAGAGAGAGAGAGAGACTCGCGAATTGTCGTCTTCCGAGAAACAAACAGCCGTTCGTTCTACGTCATTGTCAGGATGACGATTTTAGAATCTGGCAGCGAACTCCTCGCGCAGAAAACCGATAGGCGGCACGCAACGAACGAGAGCGGCTGACGACCGGCCGCCGATCGCGAACTTCCGATCATCATTCGTTGATTTGCGTCTTCCTGCCTTGCGATTTCGCAACTCTCCTTTGATACGTCAATTGATGACGACGAAACTCCTTTGATGTCGGTCAACGAGCCGGAAACTGTTTTTTTGAAATTACATCAGCAAGATCGTTTCGTTTAAAAATGCGCGAGAAAGCGCTCCCCCGAATCTTTGCATTGCGAAAAATTATTTTTTGTTCCGGTAAACAAAGTTGTAAAAAGTAAATTTAAATCATTTGATTTTACTAAAGAGCGATTTTTTAAATACAGAGAATATTTTTGTGAAATCACGTGAAAAGCGAATCACAGAGAGAAAAAAGTAAATTGTATATTCTATAGATTAAGCGTGTTAACGATTGTTGCAAAATAAACACTCGCGCATCAAACCGCAAACACGTTTGCGTGAAAACTGTCCGCGTGCCGATGAAAGTTGCAAAATTCTTGGCCGAAGCCCGAACATCACTTCACCGCCGTGTTCCGCCGAATTAACCAAAGGACTCGTTAGGTGTAAATTATGAGGGCGCGCGGCGTTTATATTAAACCTGGGGCTGGAATTTTCTTAAACAAACAAAGAAGAGAAGAGAGAAAACACCTGTGAAACGATAATCCGCCGCGGACAGACGAAAATTAGCCGCAAAGCGGTTTTTAAGTAAAGAGAGACAGAGAACGTCGAAGAGGAGATTTCTCTCGCAGCGAGCCGTCACGAAACACGATCGACGTCATAAACTCGCTTGATCGTTTTCCGCTTGTAACGCAATTAGCGGTCAAGAAAACGCTGCTGCGGAGCGAGCGATTCCATCTCGTTGATGTTGGGACGACAAGAAACGGCGCTTCGTTAAAGCGGCAACTAAATTGCAGTCCACTTTGTCGTTGGACGGGCACGTGGCGGCATAAATTTCACCGGCGATCTGCTTTCGTGAAAGCGACGATCTGTTTCCGGCCGCCGCTTGATGAAGATACTCGCTTTTCGAACATCCAGGGTCGCAAAACGCACGCGCGCGCGCGCGAGGAAATTTAATACGTGTCTCGAATTAATACGCGTCCTGTCCGACACGTATTGTGTGCGTGTTGGGTCCTTCTCGTTCGCGTATTTTTACTTCAAGTTTTGTATTAAAAAAAAAAAATTACTTTATCAAATTGATAAACAATAACAAAATAAAGAATCGTAAATTGTCCAAAATCTTTAAAACGGAAGATATATTTTATAATTGAGACTATTTTACGACTATTTTATTTTCAACACGAGTTTTACGCTTCGATATTTACGACGACGAGAAAAGCCTTGGATTTTACAGCCACGCGCAATTATCCGGCAATAATTTCTCGCGAACGATCTGCGCGATTCGACAATCGCGCGAACGGACGGAAGATCACGCCGAAGATCTCGACCTCGAGATGCTATTTTGAAAGTACGTCAGCCGTTCGATCGCTCCTGCGCGAACAAGTGGATATTCTAATTCTATATAATCGATACTTCTCTGAGTCGGCGGATGCTGTGACGCTCTCTTCTACGCTTTTATAAATACAGGAGGGAATCGAAACACGCGAGCTTTCGCTTCGCGAAAATCGACCGATTTCCGAGTCTAGCAGCCATTTACAACGTCAGAGAAATGAAAGTGCGTGGCTCGAGTTTTCCCTCAAAAAATAAAATATTCGCGAAATATGCAGAAAACTCGGATATATCCGAGCGATGTGTGTCACGCGGAGGTGTGAGATGAGTCTCGAAGCGGAGTGGATACTGTTTCTCAGCTGTCACTGACGGCGGCCGGGAAACAGCTGAGCTGTCACATTTAATTTCTCGATTTTCCCACCGTATCTTCCGCTCCGAGGAGACCGCCACACGATAACTCTTCGTCGAAAATCTAAAGCCACAGAATCGCGCACGCTATGTATCACTTCTCGCTCGTGACATTATAAAGCCAAAATGGCTGCTCTCTGCGAACGTACGCGGGAAATAAACACAAATATAATATAGTGACGGGGAAGGGTGAGAACTCGCTGACGAGTCGTGCGACGATTTCCGCTTTGGTAAATGCGTGCGTGACGCGCGTGGGTTAAAGTGGCGGCGTTGTTCTTCCCCCGATGTGAATCGTCGACACGTTATATGCGGCGGCGACGTTTTAAACGGCGCGCTGAAAGCCAGCGAAAAGTTAACCAATAAGCACGGGGAAGGATTGGACGCGAGCAGTTTCTTCGCAGCAGCAGCTGTCGCGCGTCGGGGAAACGTCAGCAAATCATTCGGGAAGACGGGAAATCCTCTTAGAAACATAAGGAAAATCAATTTAGGTGCCGCGCGAGTCTCGCTCTCCCGAAGTCTCGGAGAGACGTTTTATTGTCGCTCGCAATTAACACGCTCGTTCCGAGTCATTTTTGTCGCGCGACGATTAACTTAACGCCCGAGTTAACGGGCGGGATCTTAGAGTCGGAAAGTTGACTGCCTCGGAGTATGTGACAATAAATAAAGTTGAACGTAAATTCTCGTCTCACTGAAGAGGGACAAGAGAAAGGAGAGGGAGAAAAAGAAATTTGAATATGAAGAAAGTTTCTCTGCGATTTTTATCTTCGGTATTAAAGCGCGTTATCTAATAAATCCAGTTATTTTGCCGGGAAAGAATTTCTGCTCTTCGAAGGAATGTGTCATTAAAATGAAGGGAATAAAAGTGTCTCCGCGCGCCGGTAAATTGATTTCCGTTTCTATTCGCGAGCGGAGAAGCGGTGAGAGACAGTTTGAAAGCCGGCGATAGAAATGTTAGAAGAAAACGAAAAGAGAGGCAAGTCGAAGCGCGCAACGAAAACGAGGACCGCGCGCGCGCGTAAACTCCGTGGACGGACGTGTTTTCGCAGTCCACGAAATTTGTCCTCGTAAATTACTCGCCGTGCTACTGACGTCCAATTAATCATCGTAATTCCAAGTTATCCGGACCCGTGCGGGCAATACCGGCAGGCAGTTGAATTATTTTCGAGTCGCAGCTCCGCCCGCCCGCCCGCTCGATCTGAATGAGCTTTCTGTCCGCCATATTTCACGGAGGGTGCGGGAGAAAAGCTCCCCCGTGCGCGAACGAGAATAAGAATAATTCGCGTTTCCGAGAATATCGTCTCTCTCTTCTCTCGCCTGACTACACGTACGTTTCACTACGAAAAAACTCACTCGCTCGACGCGAAACTTGCGACTCGACTATCAATAGAAAATCCTAATTAATTATATTAATATAAAACTCGCAGCAAAGTCTACACGAGCAAAAATCGCAAACAGGAATACCTGTAAAAAAAAAAAATGTTTACGCCTGTTGTAACGCGCGCGACAATATTGCACGCGTTTAACGACCGCGAGTTCTCTCGCGACATCGATCAGACCGTGGCTGCGAACCGGAACGGAATCGGTCGCGAAATGTCAGGGAAAAGTGATCGAGCGGGCTAAGAAGTAAATTATCACATTAACGCGCGACCCGGTATTGACATTTAAACGCGATTTATGCCGTTTATTGCGGAAGACGATACCGCGCTGTACAATCCCGCTTCGCTCTCCCTCTTTATCGGAGCAAAGTGCTTGCCGATAATGAAACACGACTTCCGTCGCCGTCCCATTGTGTGTTACGCCGCCTCGCACGTCGGAGATTACTGGCGGATACCTGTTGAATTCCATTCAACGGATGAACCCGCGCTCAACGGTTACACGCTGTTTCTCCGCCGCGAACACGCGAACGACTTCCCCTACGCGAATCTCCCTTCTCCTCCCGTCGCTATTGTTAAACGCGCGTGTACATACCTGCAATCTCGCGCGCCGCGCAGATGTAAATGAGAACGAAATGTTTCAACGCGCTCTCTATGTTGATATCGCGCCGCTGTTTCATCCCGCGACGCATCGCGCCCTATGCGAAACAATCGTCTCTCTCTTCTGTGAAATAAAAAGAGGAAAAAATTTCCTCGCGTCTTATCAGCCGCGCGGCGTGGTTTTAATTCGTCGACGTTTTTACGGCGCTTAATCTCTTTCGAGATTTTTTGTCAATTAATAGAAAGAAGATTCATTTGTGCGACTTATCTCAGCTTTTAACGGATTCCGGCGCGGTTAGCGCTCGAATTTCCTCTCACAGAAAATCGTTTTCTTCTCCTCTCTCGCGGAAAGACGCTCATCGGGAATGAACACGATGAGAATACGCGCGAGCGCGCGTGTAACTCGAAGCACTCTTGGCACGCGAAGCGGGAGGAAACCCGACGAAAATTCCACCTTGCCTCGGGTCGTCCGACCTTGCGCCCGACGAGGTCTCTCAGGTGACAACCTACCGCACGCTCCGAGCTATTAACGCTGCCGATAAAATTCCGAGCGCGATTATACTCCGGATCAATACGGGAACCGGCACTTCACCGCCAAAAATTGTCACAGACCCGGATACTATCGCGGTATTCGGAGCGGAGAAATTCGAGAGTTGTCGCGAAAAAAGTCGCGGAACGATCTCGGTCAAATTTGTTTCCGCGACCAGGCTCCGCCAGAATCTATTTATCGACTTCGGCCTGATGTACGATGCAGCTGACACCTCGTTTTCTCTGCGCGCTTGCAACTGGCGGCAAGTGGCTCCGAAAATATTTCACTCGGTCGACGCGTCGTCGTCGTCGTCGTCGCGCTTTTCGCCGCACTTATGCTTCGAAAATTTCGACGCATCGATATCGACGCGTATGTATTTTCGCTTCCGGGTGCAACAGGTCGAAACGACGCGAATCGTCCAACATTTCTCCTTCCTCTCGTCTCTCTTTCTCTTTCTCTCTAACTCGCGGCTTATAAATAACCTGACGATGACGTTAGACGTCGGCACATTTGGCGATCGACGTCAGAGTTTTAACTTGTGCGCGAGCGGCCACATGTGTTATCGCGGACAAGCGAGTGGTATATAAATCGGGTTTACGCTTTACAGTCCAAATATTTTTAAATTGCGCCCGAGACGGCGAGAGCTCGCAAAGCACTCGCGAGCGGACAGGTGGATGGGACGACTGGGCGAATTTGCGAGTGGCTCCTCGAATGTTTATCGGCCGCTGCACACGCGCTGTTTTTCACCGAGAAATTTATATGATATTAGCGCTCGCTGCTTTTCGAAATTTTCCATCGAACGTCGCATTGTCTCTCTCTCTTCTGTCGACGTGATTAAACTTGATTTTTATCACCGCCGCGAACACCACGCGTTTTGTGTTGCACGAGAAATTGGTTCTCGAGTTTCTTTTCAAACGCCTCGAATCCGGCGAATGTCCGGCGAAAAGAATACACACGCTCGTTGAAAACTTCCCGCTTAATAAAGCCGAGCAAATTCTCTGAATGAAGCGCGCCACTTGGCAGACCCGCGACGCATATGTTAAACGGATACGCGTGCGAACATTTATGCGCGCGCGAAAATTGCACCCGCGCCGCGTATATAATATAACGCGGACACCGTCGTCGTAACACCACGGCATTAAGAATCAAGCTAATTTGCGTCCGCTCGGTGTCCAGCGGCTATGAATATACTTTGTGTTTATTAAAGCGCCACGTCTCTTCGCGTGTCGTTATATATAAAACAAAATTTTCACCTTGTCTTGCCAATTGGAACGCTATGTGGGCGCTAACGTGGTCTGGTGGAAGTCGCAAACGCGATTTTTCAAACCTCGTTTTGTGTTTCGGAAACGAAGAATTGGAAATAAATAAATTATCAACACGATCCACATATTAGTCGAATAAGAAAATACAAATTGCTTAATTTAATTTAAACAATTTTTGCGCGTATGTTGGAGAATAGTTTTAGATTTCGAGATGGAATTGAAAAAGAAAGCACTCACAATTTTCCATGATATTTTTTACGTTTCAAGATCTTCTGTCACGTGTCAAGATTCCGTAAATAAAATATCGGCGCTGTTAGCTCGTCGATTGTTGTATGTTGGGGCTCTTCGCGCAATATGTCCCTTTTGATTTTTCCAAACGAAACATTTGGCAATCGCGTCCGTCTTTCGGCGCGAGCCTCCGTTGAATATTTTCTGGCAACGAATAAACACGCCGCGTCGACGGAGACGGACGCGGCGTTTAACGGGCGTCTCCGTCAATTCGCGACTGTCCGTCGTCGTTGATCGAGAACTAGTGAAAATCGTATAGAGATCCAGCAAGCAATTTTGCCGTCGCGTTTGTAACACGCATACACACACACACACACACTTGATTCTCAGTTGCGGTTCCGTTGTGCTTTCTGGTCAATGCCTCCGGCGTTTCAATTAGCGAAGGCGCACGCGGTCGATCGGTCACCACCGTCCCGATCTCGAAATAGATCAGGTTCCTCCGCCGTCGCTCTGTCCTCGGATTATCCCGTTGCTGACCCTTTGCCGGGGCCGTTTTCACGCCCGCGCGATTATCTGCGCGCCTAGGCTTTGTGTCCTCGTGTCACGACGACGAGGACGCGATTTTCAGCGGAGCTTTGGGAAAGCTCTGTAAACCGCTCTGTGTGAAACTTAACCCTTAAAGTATCCGGATTCGCCGTGTCCCGAAACGTGATTTATCGCTCACCGAGGCGATCAGTCGCCGCGCGCAACGACTTGATAATTAATCGGAGGAGACTTTCGAGATGGAATTGTAAAAATGCGAAATCTGAATTTTTATTTCAATTTATATTTCAACGGGATAAATACGAGCTTTATCCTCCTTTGCGTTCTCGTCGCGAAAAAAAAAGTGACAAATAATTTGCATTGGGAAAAAAAAACAAAAAATTAAATTTCTAGACCGCGATAATTGAAACTCGAGACAGTTTAATTAAAACGTAATTAGCCAGATGGACAGTTATTTTTTATTAACGCAGCTGCGCCGTTCGGTGCTTCATTTGGGGATGACAAACCACTCTGCGATGTGACAGAGAGCACCGAGGCCTGCCGCCGATAGGAAAAATTGAAAGAAAAATCAATATGTTATCATCCGGCCGGGAAGTAATTCTTCCGTCCGTTGAGGTCAATAAACTCATTGCGATGCCAATCGCGCAGACAAGAAGTCAATCAAGGGACGAAATGTGAAGAGGGCTAGCTTAGAGTGGCATTGCGTTTTATACGTCAAAGTGCCGCACTGTGTCCCAAATCGGACACGCGTTGATGTGATTTGTGAGAGAAAGGGGATGAGAGAGAAAAGAGAGTAATTAATAAAAAAATTCCACAGTATTCCACGAAATCTATCAGGGAAGACCTCAATGAGTTTGTGTATTCAAAGAGAGATGTCGGGATTTTAATTTGAAATACAATTAAATAAATTTATCAGAGTGTTTCTGTTTCTTTGAGATCTTCACAGAGCGAAGAATTTTGACAATTTGTATCGTGGAATAGATCATTTACATGATCAGTAAAATAATTAACGTACGGATTTCGGACTTTGATAGACTTTTGAAAATAACAAAACTAAAAAAAAAAAAAAAAAAAACGACCAAGCGTTTATATCTGTGGGTCCATCTCGATCTTTTCTTCCAGAAGAATCGCTCGATTTGACGCTCCGGCCAAATTGACCCGACGATTTTGTTCGTTCGTTAATAAAACTCAAAATAGACGACATATTTTGCATCATTTCGCGAACTTTCCGCCCAGGGAAACGTGCAATCAAGCGAGGCCGCGCTCCTAATAATATCTTTCCAACTTGTGGCAATTTCGCTTATTTACCGGTCGCGGGACAAGAACATAGTTCGCGAAATGACGCGTTAGTGTCCCGGTAATCGGCGAAGTTCGTCGTAATTTACGGCGCGAGAGATTACGGGGCACAGAGATGTATTTTTCAAGGAGGTGGAGAGAGGTAGGCTTTTGTATCTTATTAGCCGGGCTATTGAAGCTGAGAATGGACAATGAGTTCTCTGCGAAAGAGGGTCAGAAGCCGCGGCGATTAAGCGAAGGAAAAATTGACGTTTTTCTCGTCATATTAATCGGAGAACACTGGGATTTCGTCGCGCTGACGTAAGAATGGCCGAGAGAGCGGGCTTAAAAATAACGCGCCACTCGAGCCGCGTGTGGAAAGTTTGTCGATACATTCGCCGTCGTCGGGATGTTTTGATCAACGTGACGTCCGACGCGATTTCTTTTGCTAATATTTCCGTAATTCTCATTTGGACGCGTTGTCTTCTGTCATTTGCGTGTTTTATTATTATAATTATTATTTGCATATTTTTTTACGGAAAAAGATTTGTCAAGATACGTTTCAGCCGAAATAAATTGGACTTTGTGCGAAACGCAAGTCGCAAATACTCTTTGTTCGATATTAAAGAAAAGTAACAATTAGCAAATTGTTGCTTCGCAGCGCGCGAATGGAAAAACTCGAGTGGAAAGGGGATGGAAAGTATCATTTTGCGCTAACGCAATTTTATCATCTCTCTCTCTCTCTCTTTGACGAAGTTTACGACCGCATCGCGCGCGCTTTGCGTCCTCGAGTTTGTAATTTGCGCGCGGTGTCTATTTGAAATAATTAATTACATTAATTAGTGTCGCATTCTCTGAATCGTGTCTCTCTCTTTTTCTCTCTCTCTCTCTCTCTCTTTCTCTCTCTCTTTCTCTTTCTCTCTCTCGTAAATCCGGTAGACACGGTCAACGAGCGCCACGAGGCCGGTCGCTGTAATCAGCTTTGAGGTGTATTATCTTTCGTCGAATTTTGCGATTTTCTCGCAAACGCGCGCGCACACAAGTTTTTCTTTCGTAACACATTAATTAATTTAATTACGCGCACGCACACACACTCCGGTAATACGAGACGTATCCTTTTAAATATGCATCATTCAGATGGAATATGCTTGGCGTTGCAACAAACGAGCCGATCGATCATACGCGCGCGTGTGTGTGTGTGTTACGCTGAAACGCGGATAATTTTCCGCTTTAATCTCGCGTTTTGGACGTCTGCGGCTTTTTGAACACAATCGCTCGTCGCTCGTCGTGTATAACTTAACACTCCGGCACAGAGCCTCTCCCGATAATCTCTGTCCGTTTTCATCTTTCCGCGGAAATGTAAATGTGCCAATTCACGTAGCAATTGTGCTCTTCCAACGCGGAAGCGCCGAATTGATGTTCAATCTTGATTTTCGGTCTCTCGTCTCATTTTACGGGACAGGTGAAATTTCAACGCGACCGTGTAAATGAGTAAAATCGGAGACTCCCCCAGCGATTCTGAATAAAATATAAATCATCTGAATGTGGTGAAAATACAACAGAAGAAAATGATGACTCTAAAACTATATAATAATAATAAATTTATTATATATAGAACAGTGTGTTATATAATAAACAAAATTAAGACAACAGGGGGCTGGTTATTAATTGCGTAAAATATTTTTTGTCTAAAAAGAGGAGACAAATTTCGAATCTAATTTGGATCCTCGTCAGTGACAACAATGGATCGCGCGACAAAGAATGAAATAAAATAAAAATAAAAATAATCAGAAAGAATTTTATTCTCGAAGAATATGAAATGAATAAAGATGTGAGAGAGAGAGAGAGAGAGAGAGCCTCCCCCTTCGTCGCGGGCGTCTCAATTAGTTGCGTTTTTGAAACGCGGACAGCGTGACGCGCACACACATATGAACTTTTAATCACTCCGTACTCATTTCATGCTTGCATCACAATCTGGAGGATAATCCGATTTTTCCGGCGCAAAAAAGTCGACCGTTTCGGACGGGAATTGCTTGTTCCTCTCGCGATTGTTATCCGGTGATGCGCGCTGAAGCTAGAAAATTCGCACGAACGATCATCATCGGGCAATCGACGTGGAGAGAGAGAGAGAGAGAGAGAGAGAGAGAACCGTTTAATTCCGCGCGCATAAATTATTTTCCGAAATGGAACCGATCAATTTAACTTTCATATCGCAACAATCTCTAAACACGCAGAGACAAGAAGATATTTGCATAATGCGCTCACGGAAACAACGTAGCGTCCAAACGACGTCTTTGTGTAATTTATGCATCTTTTTGCACAGACGAGTTGTTGTATAGCGAGGGACATGAAATGTTCCAGAAGAAGAGCGCGCGCTGATGTGAATACCGTCGTTTCGTTAAAACACGCTACATTTCGTTAAAACATGACGACATTCAATATACAAATACACTCGTCGTGATTTTATCGTATTTAAATGTTATACGCACTGTTCTCGAAACGCGCGACATTTGTCTTTTGCGTAAATATTGTTTAGTTCTCGCAATTAATTTGTTTTGTTAATTTAATTAATGTATAGATAATGTGTTGTGCATATCATGTGAGATGTCACAAATGCCAGCGTTTTCGTGTCTCTGAGAAGACTTTCTCAGGTTGAAGAGCTTCTCCCCGACGGCTCGACGACGGAAGGTAAAATCGGTCACACACAGTGGCTTCTTTGTTCTCGAGAGATAGGAGCTTGGCAAGCTTTCGCACCATCTGACGGTTCTTCTCTGCCGGAAGAGGTTTTGCACGAACAGCTTTCAAGCTCGCGCCCAAGTTTCTAATGGTGCCGCCATCTACTCGCAAAAAACTAAGTTGGGAGAGATATGTTTTATAAATAGCTTTCTTTTTTTTTTTTTTACATCGACGATTTTCGATCGGATATATCGATCGGTTGCGATTAATCGATGGTGACAACATTACCTTTGGTCTCGATATAAACGCGAACAATGCAAGTATAAATAACGATGCTACTTCAAAGAAGCTTTTTCCGATCAATTTTCTCGCGTATCAAAATAAAAAAAAAAAATAAAAAAAAAAAGAGAATTTTCCAAACACTGTATAGAACACGTTTGTATTATGCAATAAACGAAAATGATAAATAGAGATCTCGAGAGATTTAGCGGCGCGATGAAACAAAGTAATTTTACTCCGTCAAGCTATTTTCTGCGACGTCGTCTGAGTACGCGAGTCGGAAAATGTTTCTCGGATTATATTAATAATTCGCTTATTGTACGCTTTATCCGTCACTTTTGCGTCCAAATAAAACTCGATGTCGTAGGCAAAATGTCATCGAGTGACTCCTTCCCTTTACCCCCCGGTTTGCGCTAAATACTGAATTATGCGCCGAACAAGAGCGCGGCACGTGCAGCGAGCGTAATCGTCACGCGCTGCCAAAGAAATTCCGGACGATTTAGCAAAAGGGATATTTGCACATTGTTGAAACGGTGAAAATTAAGACATCGGGTCTCGTTTCGTGCGTCTCGAAGCTTCGCTTCCGCGTCCGTCGTTTCCGCGGAGACCCGCCAGAGAGATGCCGCGACTCTTCGACTTTCGCAATGCCGCGTTTAGCCACTCCGTTCTCGTCACTGTCGCGAATGTTTTTGCAACACCGCGTGTTATTACTTACCTTTTAAATGCAGAGGAAGTCTCGAGTGTTTGCGCCAAGTATCGCCTCGAGATCTGCGACTTTCCTTTTAAGAGATCGTTTCGAGTTCATCTTCAGACACAGCGTGTGTCCATATGGTGCGAAAATTAATTGCCCGTTCTTCGTTACTTCAAACTTCGATGAAACCGCGATATTAATTTTGCACCAATCACAAGATCGGAAACGAACGCCTTTAGACGAGTGTTTTGTTTTTAAATAAGAAAAGAGAGAAGCGAAAATACACGAGGCAACTGAGAAAAGACCAAACGCTGACTGGCGTAAATATTTTTCGTAGAACGCAATTTTTGTAATAACAATAACGCGCGCGAATATCAAAAGCTCTCCGACGGTGCACAAGAGCTAGGATATTTTCGCCATTCAGACACTCCGGACGGCCGGCCTTCTTTCTATTCCTAACGTTCGTTTCCAAGAAAAATAGACGAATCGCTAACGACAGGTCTCGATAACTCACACGCATGTATTCGATTACACACGCTTTTCTCTCTTTCTCTTGATGGAAGCTGCGCTCAATTTCCGCACAGTGCGAAGTTTGGGAGAGCGGCGGGAAAACAAATGGGTTACCTATGTAACACAGACACGAATCGTGTACAAAACACGGCGAAACTTCGAAATTAGTTTACGGGACGCAACACCGTTCTCTCTTCCCACGAAACCGAAGCAATCGACGATGTGTGTAAAATACACGTTGTTTTTTTTTTGGTCTCACTTTCTAAAATTGTAACAGAAAGGATTCATCTGACACATTGGCGGGATCTGCTAATTCAGAAATTAAAACAAAACGGCTTTATTTCGGCTCCTTTGTTGTTGGAGTCCTTTTGTGGTCGCGGAAAAATATCTCCTGCGATTCGACATTGTTCGCGAGAAAAACGAAATTAAAAGTCGCAAGAGAATAATCGCGAAGAGCAGAAATGTCGACATTACGAAAGAATTCGAAGAAATTGCGACGATTTTTTTTTTTTTTAAGCGGGTATTCTGGCGTCGGGTATCAAAACATTATCGCTGACGCGACGTTGGATCAACAAAAGAAAGGATTTTCGAGAATACCTCGAGGGAGGATTCTTGGCGTCGCATCTCAACAGCTATGCGCTTTTTCTTGCCGCGGCAGATCGCGGCGTGCGTCGCGCGAGTCGCGGCGGCGGGTGGCGGCCTAATTATACGTGTATTCTCCTTATTTCTGGAAGCGGTCCGCGCGCGGACGGGGCGCGCTTCGGCGGTGTGTACAGCGGAGAAGTGTTTCCCTGACTTCAGTCGCGCGTGGTCCACCTCGAATCGCGCATATCTCACGAAGTTTATCTCTCACGTGAGATGTGAGCGTCGACACAAAGACGATCTCCCCAAGTACCGGCCCCCCCCGAAGATCCGATACGTCATCCGACCGTCCAAAGCTACTTCGAGGCGCCGAAACGCGCGGACATCGGCGCGATTAAATGCATTCGTCCGCAAATTTCCTTCTCTTTTCGTTAATCGCTCCCCGTTATAAGAAAAATATGTGCTTTCACGATTGCGCGGTGCGATATCTCGAGTTTTCGAGGAAATTATTGACGACTACTCATTTCATTTCGATGGCGCTTAAATTTTAATTATCGAACAATTTACTTAAATATTAAAAACCTTTTTGTTACGTAATTATAATTTGCGAAATTTAAATCTGTAAAAATTGTATTCGTTGCACGTAACGCGATTGATCTGCTTTTCGACAGTCGGAAGTTGGAAATTATGTGCGAACACTCGCAGAACTTTTTCTGACGCGAGTAACCGAGGGGAGGACTATTTTTCGAAGTGTCTCTATCGCGTGAAAAGAATAACAGGAGTGACATTTGAATTGTGCGAAGCGAGACAACAATCATGGCGACCACGGAGATCTTTCAGGACTGGGATTCTCCGTACGAGAATCTCAGCACGATTAGGAAAACTACTACCAGAAAAACCACCACCACTACAACTACCACTAGACCACTACTAGAGAGAGAGGTAAGAATCTAAAAAGGTTCGCTGCAAGGGGCAGACTTTGCAAGTTTAGACGACTTCTCTGTATCGCTGCGTTTTACAACCTGTTTTAATTTTTAATTATTTGTCTTTCAATTTTTTTACTTTTCTTACGTATTTTTTCCATGGATTGTAAAGCTTTTTTGAATATTTGCTCAAACAGAGCCGTGGTGGTTCTCTGACGAGCGTTTCATACACAGAGAGAAACGGTTTCTTTAGATTTAACAAATTTTGTTAAATCCAAAGAAATTTCCAATGAAATTATTCCAATGAAATAAT
>QVOB01009915.1:0-24586 GCA_014839585.1 Pseudomyrmex concolor | reverse complement strand
TGTTTTGCGAATCCATTAGAAAGTTTAATCTTTACAAAGAGAGATGGCCGGTTACTTTTGAGTCATTCAAAGAGATATCAAATGGATTATTGTCGCTGGTTCTCAAAGATGCAAAGACGAACCTGAGCGTACGTGCGCGCGCGCGCTCGTGATTGCGCGCAGCTGCATAAGTATATGAGCATTATATATTGTGCAGGTCAGTCACACCGTCGTCGCGAGGGGAACGCTCGGCCACCCTCGGCGCTTTCACCGATTTACGATCGGCCTCGGCGATCAGCCTTTTCTTTTCTATCCGCGATCGCAACGTTCTCATTTTTGTTGCGCTTCCGTTTTCCATCGCTATAACGAATCCGCCCCGGACGCAGATCGTCATCGCTATATATCGTCGTCATTCACGTTTAATCCGCGTGATGACGAGCGCACGGCGTTTTCCATTCGCGCGAAACACGAGAGAAGATTATCACGAGGAACATGTGTCTCCTGTCATCAGGCAAGCCGGACTTGACAGTTCGCCGACCAGCTGTTTTGGACCGAATTTATAAAAATAATAAAAAGTTTCTGAGCAATTAAAAAAATGCGAGCAACGGAAAGAGTTGATTTTTTGAGTTGACTTTTAAATCATATTTTATGCGAAATTTTGAAGTGTAAAAACTTCGAGAAAAAAATATCTACTTTCTATTATTAGAAACATTGAAAGTTTGGGCTCGTTTTTTTTAAATTCGAAAATCAAGAATTGCGCGTTAATCCAACGCGTGCTTGGAAACAATAAGTTACGTAGATGATCTTCTGGCTGGGAAAAAAGATGCGTACAATAGTGGCATTGTGCTCGCAAACTGGCATCTTCTTAACGTCGTTACTTACACAGCTTATACTGGCTTGGTCGCGTATGCGCACGATTCCGCTGGCTTTTTGCCACGAGCGGAGAGTCTCTCGCAACGGTGTCCGGTAAGGTATCATCGTGCCTTCCTTGACCACCACATGCGAAATATGTACATGGCGGTTCGGACCTTTCCAGGTCGCAATACCGCGTGTGAAAGTCGACGATGACTCGCAGCAAGAGAGAAAATGAGCTTCTACACTCGCTTCTGTATTGTGGCGAATCTAAAAGTACCACACCCGTATTTTCTTATTTCTCGCTTCGCAACGAGTGTAAAATCCATTTCCTCTGCAATTGTTTCATAAAGAGCGTTGAAGTCGAAAACGCGCGGAAACTTACTCGCTCTTTCTAAATAGCCTTCATAACTTTTTTTTTTTATGTACACAAGAAAGGAGAGTCGTTTGAAAGAGTAGCAAATCGTCAATGTGCAGTGCGAAGCACCTCTCGTTTCGCTTGGAAACGAGGCGAGCGGATGCTTTTACGTTCCATTTCAACGCGACATTTCCGAACAAACGTTACGAGAATTCGCGTTTCGAGTTTCTTCCGCGCGTTAATTTGTAAAAATTTGCTTTTATTCTATATCGCGATGTCGCGTAATAGACATCTCACAGTAACAGATGCTCTGGAGCTAATTTTGAGCGAGAAACATTGTGTCCGCGCAGTTGTGTCCGATTCCTCGGCGTTTATCGAGATAGCGGCTCGGTCTCTCGGATCGCGATAAGAAATTCGCTCTTAACACGTTCCACATGCTGACTCAATGAATTCATCTTGTACTCAGCGGGCGCAGCCCGTCTGTCTTGGCTCGACCGCGAATAAATCTCGATTCGCGCGAGGCGCTCTCTCGCGAAAGAGCGACGATAAAAGTGCGACGAGCCGTTCTCAGAAGCAATTATATGCGGCGCGGGTTCCCGCTATCACAAACTCTTAATCTGCGAAACGCCTTATTTCTACATAGGGAAAAGTCGACCGACTCAACTTGGCGATAATTATTCGGTTCCGTCGGAGCAATTATTTCGCGCGGACCCGTATCGCAATGCTATACTACTTCCCGTCCTCTCTTTTTTTTTCTCCTCGTTTTGCGAGTGCTAAACCGTTCTCGCCGTCTTCTTCCGTCCATGGATCAATGCCAGAAACAGTCTGTGTATCCCTCGTCGCGTGTTTCTTCTCGTCTGTGATGTTCCGTCGAGAGCGGAATTTCCTCGCGAAAATTTCGGGCAAGAGCGGAAAGTTTCCGAGTTACCAAACTCTTCAATCCTTGTTTTGCCCCGTACGCCCGCTCGGTTTTCACCGACCGAAACTATTTTTACTTATTGACTCGCAAAAATTACTACTTATCATATCGTTGTTGACGAAGGAACGAAAGGTGGCTATCAAACTGCCGTAAGATAATATTATTTCACGTAGACGCGAATTTATGTACACAATATATCGCAAATCGATATATCTCGCAGATTGATATATCTCGCAAATCGATATATCTCGCAAATTGATTAATATAAGATAAGCGACGATTATATCGAGTTGCTGCAGTTTTGCAGAGTTTTGTGAGTGTCGTGTCGATTACGTGCGGATGAAAGAGATGAGAAAAGCGTTCAAGCAATTTCGGCACAGCAATATACATACATATACATATAGGATATATATATATATATATATCGCGTAGATATAACGGCAGATTTTGTATACCGATAGAAGTGTTGACCTATATAGATACACACTAAGTTTAGGTACCGCAAGCTCTCGACTTAATGCGGCAAATATTATCCACCAAAATTTACTGAATATGACACGTATCAGTTTACTTACGTTATGACAATACGTTACGTTTAGCACATATAGTTTGGTAGACAACATTTACCATATTAAGTAGAAAGGTTTCGATGGGTGTGTGTATATATGTCCGCAAACTAACTAACCGCCAACGTTCGGAAGCCTTTTCGGTTGCGCGAATCTGCTATGTTATTTAATTCTTAAAGTTACATACAGTATAAAAATTTACTTCACGACATTTTATTTTCTGAATTTCGAGCTAAAAAACTAATTTTTCTTTTTCTTATTGCGTGCAATTGGAACAAAACGGAATTTTTTGTGACAAATAAACTGCTGTGTGGAATACTTTTTAATAAGCAACGATTAATTAAGGCTTTACACACATTGATACATTGTAACATGTAATGAAAAATAACAAGATATAATTAAATATCCTACGGTGTACTTACAATTAGTATTTGGTGGAGATATGTGTGTACTTTAAGAGCGTTTGCGTGCACGTTTGCCATCGATGATATTCGTACCGACAAAGTAGAACCACGTTGTTTCTTGTAGAGAATGATTGCGATCTCGTATCGCTCCGACCCTCGACTGTTGCGTGCGATGATGATATGAGATAGAACTTCAAAAACTCGTGGGAAACATGTATTTCTTCATATTTGCACAAAACATCTTATTTGCATAAATCTGTATGTTTTGGAATATACTACAATATCTAGTAGAGAATTAAGCGGTTTGCAACATGCACACAATACACAAGGTACTTAAGATATAAAACTTGAAGATTGCAAACATTCCAAGTTTAACATTTAATATGGGAAGAGTATTGAAAAACATAATAACAGTTTTTAACGTGACATAAAGTTTAATTAAAAGATGCCTCTTGTAACTGACCGATCAGGTCAAGAGAGAGATTACATCATAATGTGTAAATATTTATAGATTTATCTATTTACATTTATTTAAATAATAAAATAGATTTAAAACATTTGCAAATAGGGGATGCTTTCACGCTTGTTTTCGTGCGGTGCGAGTCTTTGCAGATTTTTTTCACGCCGCACTACGCACTTAGAAGTCACGTCTTGACTCCGGCGTCGTCGTCGTCGAGTTAATATCGTATGTGCGTTCGACACGGCGAACGCGACACGCAGTATATGTGCTGACACGAAGCGCGGCGCTCGTGCTATAGGAAACTTCTGCGTGCTCTCGCAATAAGAGAAGTGTGTAAACGCGTGTACGTGTGTGTAATTCGCACACGCATGCATTCTCAATGTGTTCGACGCGGAGCGCGGCGAGTGTACCACCACACGTGACACACATTCGCTGGCAAAAGAGCTATTCTGCTAGAAACAGTGTACACCGGGTCGACGACCCGTTTGCCTTCCACTTCTCGCCACCCCCTCTGTCCACCGAGAGACTATACACGTGCATGCACATATACACGTTTGTACACGCGTATACGCGCGCGCGCGTACTTCGGGCTCGGGTGCGTGTGCGCGAAATCAAGAGAGCCTCGGCCTCTCAGAGTCATGCTTGCGTTTAAGCGACGTTTATAGTAGTGAAAAATATGTTACCGCGTCTTGATTGTCATCTCATGTCGCGATCATCAGATAAAACACGGAACGCAAGAACGTCGAGTTCAACGTTAAATGTGAACACGAGGCTTCCTGATTTAGCCGCACGAATTTTCCAGATTTATCATTGATTTCCACCGCTCGAGTTAGAGAGTGAGGAAACTTTTATGATAAAATCAATACGCGCGAGATGACCAATGCGGAAACCGGTAAATAACCGATATACAAATCGACAAAGTTTTTCCCGCAACGTAAATGCAACGTTTATTATACAGTCTTAGATATTTAACCATTAGATATTACAATAAACGAGTTGTGATTTTCATAAGATGATTTATGACGTTAATGATGATAAGTGTCACTGTTAAAACGAAAACTTCACGCGTGAACGAGAGCACGGTTGGGAAATGCGCGAGAGTTCTGCTCTAGAAATTTATTCTTAATGTTACAAGATAATTAATTAAATAAGCTTGATTTAAGGCAACACTCAGCGCCGATAATTCTCGCTTTGTTACGCTCCATCGCGGTATTGAATGATTTACTGACGAGGAAACGATTCTAATCAGTTACAAGCACATTATGTGAATTATTTTGCATCAGATAAATAATTTATATAATTATATATGAGTCGTACGGGCAATGATTTTTTTATTTTAGAACATGTTAGAAAAAAAAATTATACGTATGTTCAAAGTTGTTTTTGGAATCGAACACGAAGATCGGAGTCTCTTATTTCTATCTTTCTACGTGAAATATCGCGGTATTGATGGGTAACTGAGCGTCGCGTCGCTCGACATCGTCGTCAACTCTCAAATGTTATCGGTCGCGCGTCTGCAAATTTCACATAAGAGATTCCCTGATCCTTCCCCGTTGCACGGAGAACGGACGGGACGAATTCCACGGAAACTACTTGGAAGCTCGCGAGAATCTCTGCCCGCTTGCACGGGCGAGAGACTTGCGCCACCGGAAGTTGCGGATTCCACATCCGGCGGAGTCCCGTGTCAATAGTCTCGGACCACTTTCCCCGGAATAGCAAGCATTTGGTTCGCGGAGGCACCTCACTCGATTACACCGTCGCAGGATCGCGGATCGCAATCTATGTAGATCGAGATGCTAATGCGACTGACAATAAATTAGTTACGCTCGGGTATACCCGGCGCCAAGATATAATGGAGCTCGCGCGACACACGCACGTGTTCTAATTAATTTAATCGAAGATTTCTGTGTTTAAATCGAATGCCGATTGTTGGGAAATTGAATGAAATTTGTCTGAATGAAAATAAAAACTAATTCCTTCGATTCCATTCGAAATGCAGTTCGAAATACTTGATACGAATATCACCTTGAAACATCGAAGAGAATTACATTGGAAAAGTTGAAAACCTGTAAATTTTACATCAAGTTCTGTGATACATAAATGTCGATACATAATTATGGTGACAGCATCGCGTTGATGATGAATAAATGCCCGGAGGAGAATGACAAGAGAGAGTGCTGGTTTCTCGTAACAATATTAATCGAATATGCGCGCACGCGTTTGACGCATCGACCGATACGCGCGCGGCGTATTGACTGAGGTGTACGCACGTTTGCACACACGTACAACAATTAATTGTTTGCTAATCGTAGCATGTACGCAAATAGACCTGATCTAACCGATCCGCGCGTTGTTATCGAGGGCGCGTAATTGGTCGCGGCTGCGGAACGTCTTGCGGAATGCTCGTAAAAAAAAATCACCTACCGGTGATACGTATACGTAACAGCATTCGCGATAATAAATTTAATTCTTGCGTTCTTGTGTTGTTCGCCATTTAACGTCATCGGTAAAGCGCGACAAATAGAGATAACCTGATTTTAAAACGATGGGAAACCGTTGCTTTAGTCATAAAAGTTGTAAATCGTTGTTACGTAACTCGATTAATAAAAATTAATCTCAAGTCTCCAATTAAAAAAATCTTATAACCAGCTACGCGTTTTACGACGCGTTTATTATTTAATATTTTCGTATAATGTCGTGATATTGAAACGTTATTAAAAGAGTAATCGCGCGAATTCTATCACGGATGTAATCTCGCTTTTAAGATGCGCGCGACAAACCGTGAAGCTACTCCGTGTCGCGTAACTGTTTCTCTCCCGCGGGAGAGTTGGCGTAATCGCGTTACGTCGTCTTCGTCGTATGAAACGCGAACATTTACGAGCTCGGGTCGCGTGGGAGTCGAAATGTGCGGAAATGCGACCGAAATTTACGAGCGATAGTTCGCCCCGGTCTTTTTATCGCGGGTTAAGGAAAAACTATGAACATACATACATACACAAACACACACACACACACACACTGAAGAAACGGGAACGAGGCGAATATATACGATAATGGATTGGCGTTCGACGTGATACTTGCATCGATGGACAGAATAACGAGTATGATAAATCGTTTCCGGTACAGCATTAGCGGAAACGCATCCTTTCGCGAAGACGGCGACAGAACGAAGAGGTATATCGCGGCGGGAGAGGGGAAGGAGGAGAGGGAAGAATTAAAGAACGACGGGATGCGAGTAAGAACGTTCGGGCTGGCCGATCGTGACAGCCGGAAATAATGGTCGCAGGAAAGTGGCTCGTCGACAAGGGCGGATGTTCCCGTCGTGCACACGCTCGAACGAATCCGCTTGGAATTACGGAGTGACGAATTTCCAGTGTAACCGTAACTCTATGACCGAACGTCCGAGTTGCGGTCGGTGTCGTCGATTTCTTCGGACTCGCAAGAAAAAAATTATTTAACATCGATGGCTGTTTTTATCGAGATGATCGGATAATGCCTTGTTTTTATGACGAAATTAAGAAAAAAACACTTCATCCCAACGTTCATGGTTATTTGATGCCTAATTAAGATAATATCGATTAATAGAAGCGATCGAGAGATGGCCGATGCGACACGCGAAATTAATTAATTTCATCGTATAAGCAGTTGGGGAATAGAGAAAAAATAAACGCGGCGACACTTCTCGTTGCCATGCCACACTACGTGTCTTGCGGCCTTGGAAGAAACGCAACCAGCGCTACAGGCTCGAGGTTGAGCTGCATGTATCGATTACACACCGGTGCGTCGTATAATTACGACGACGACGTCGGCATTACGCAATTTTCCAATTATGGCGAGCAAGCTTTCCAGCCACAGGCGACGCGATTGCCTCTTCCTTCTTCTCTTCTCTTCTTTTTTCTCTCCGCGTTGTCATCGTCACTATTCTCTTCGTCGATATTCCGACGGGAAGAAGAATGTCGCGCGTAGTCGCTTCTCTTATTCGTCTTTGTCCCGTCTCTCATCAGTGGCAAAACCGGAGTACAGAGGCAAAGGAGAGGCAAAGAGAAGCCTCTTCTCCTTTACCTCTGAAGAGGAAGTCGTGCGGCATGGTAACAGTGTGTATCTATATATCCATTCGGTAAATTACACCTGCGCCGACAACGCGTGTCTGGACGCGGTGCACAGCAAAGCACACACACACACACACATATACAACGGTCCGTTTTGACCCCCGGAGGCATCGTAACCAACCGCACCGCCTCCGCGCCGCGCCGACGGTGGCGGCAGTGGCGGTTCCAGAACGACGGTTTTGGACGACAGCCGGACGTACGCAGGCGACCGGAGGTGCGTCCCTCCGAAAATGGCCAAAAGCGAGATACCGCCGCGCACTGGTTGGGGTCGGGGGTCCGTGGAGAGGCGATCCACCTTCTCCTCTATTGTGTCCCGGCACCGTTCCCATTGCATCGCAATTACCGTACGCACGCATCTCTCTCACCTTCTCTCTCCTCTATCTTCTTGTCTCTCGCTTTTCTCTCTTTCTCACATACACATACACACACACACACACACTCTCGTTATACCGTAATAAACATTTGTCGTTCCCTGTCTACCCGCCGCTCTCTCTATCCTCCTTTTCCGTTCTCTCTCGCTCTTGTTCCCGCTCTCTCTCTCTCTCTCTCTCTCTCTCTCTCTCTCTCTCTCTCTTCGGGGCTGGCGCGTCGGGCGAGCATGATATATTTTCGCGATGCATAATATTACCGCGTCCACTGCTGCATCTATGTCATTGTTCGCGGTCGCGATGCATGACGACCGCCGAATACGTGTGCGTACGTAGGTGCACAAGTTGCCAGGGCCTCTGTGTGCTACTCTTCGGGCCCGTCCCGCGGTCAGTCGTCAACCGGGAGTTCGTTACCGTTTTTGACCGACCCGAGAACAATTTAAAACTCCCTTCTGACTCAGAAAAGATTCTGACATTAAAAATTAATTTTCATTCAAAGTAAATGAACAATAATTTTGCTTTTAGTTTTTAGAATGTCGATTGTTACGGAATATGTTAATATGTTGTATAGGAAAATTAATACGCTAAGCTTTGAGAAGTACCGCGGGGGGTGTTATGAATGTTATTATACGAACGCCGCGTAACTCGTTTTCTCGCGGAAAATGGAGAAAATTTGAATCGGCAAAGCAAATCAAATTCCGGCGATGCGATCTGCGAATATTCTTGGGCTCTTGCGCGTTACGTTCCTCTTTGGCGTATGTGCCACAGATATCGCAACGGCAGCGCGGCTGTCGATCGATTCTCTCGTAAGGTGATAGCAGGAAAACCAGCTCCGATATGGGCAAGAGGAGGGGTCTTATCCGAGTTCGCTCTCGGTATAACCGCGAAAGAAGAAGCACCAAGAAAATAGATGGAAGAGATTTTATTGCGTCGTATTATAGTAATATTGGCGGAATGAGAAAAATGACTGGATAGGAGCGCGAAGAGAGGAAGATCGCGCTTGCAGTAGTCGAGATTAGAAACGTAATCACACGAAATGTAAGAGAGAATACATTTGCATCTTGCAATTGTCTACAAATTTGTTCTTGATTTATTTATCGGAAATCACTTTGATCAAACTTTGAATATAATTTTAACGTCACTAGAATTAAATTAATAATTTATTGTAATTTATACGATTTATGATATAAGAGCAAAGAATTATATTGTAGGTAGAGATTCTCTCTGATTAGATTTACTTTTCAAAAGTAACTTTAGAGAAACAACGTGCATTCTTACACTTGATGTTTTCGAGCGAACGACATTTCGGACTTCACCCGAAAAATATTTTCTGAAAAACTTTATTCCGCGTTCTTCGCACCGTGAATTCAGTAGCCAATCAAGAATGATTCCGCAAATATCTTGTTCTCGAAGTTCAACGAGAAACTTGAACTTCGTCGAACAGATTTCGTTGTCGCGTTCACATTCGGAAAAATTTCGTGAGGTTTTCGCATTTCCGTGGAAATGGTTGATTGACGTCAACGCGAAAATCCGAACAACCCTACTTTGAACAGAAATATCAGCAGAAAAATTGATGACGGAATGATGCTTTTTAAATACGTATTGTTAAGACAATTTTATTTTGCGCGCGCGTAATCTTTTAAATTCATTGCTTTAAAAATTTTATAAGCGCAGATTGAGCAGCGGGAATAAACTGAGATAAAGGAAAGACTAAAACCTAATGATCTTTCCTTGTCATCGGTTTGCGATGTGATTTTTTCTTTTTTTAATCCTCTCGACAACAATGTAAGCTTTGTGCTTCACTTAGATCTCTACAGTTGCGTCAGTAAGGATGCAAATAAGCGTTCGTCGAACAAATTGGATACTGAAAAATGTAGCGCTGCCGAGTTATGACACACGGAGCTACCGTACGAATATACATACATATGCGCGCAAAGCGGGATATCGAATAACGAATGCATTTTATTTGGCTCTTTCTCTTCCGTGAACATGAAACAGGAACGGAAAAGCATCTATTTCTGTAAAATTTATAACTGAACTAAATGGTAAATAGTAATATACAGAGTGTCTGAAACATTTTGACCAAGCCGAAGTGTGAAAGTAGATTGGATTAATCTACTGAAAAAAAAAAAAAAATCACTTACAATTTAAAAAAATTCAATATATTGATATCACACTGTATAGATGGTAAAATGTAGTGTCGTGTGCATCGACTTACTTTTTTATTATAGTTTATCTCGCGGTGCACTATGGTACGTATTTAATAACTGCTCTGGTTATATAATTGTATAATTAGCACTTGACTTCTGTCGACTCTTACAGTTCCAAGAATCCACGCTCGACTTGCCGGGAATTAATGAATTAATAGCAGCGTGTTGCTGCATCTAGGCTCGAATAGTCAATTTTTTTTTTTTCAGCAAATCTATTATCTTGTTCTCGATCTAATTATACAAATGAGAGATAAGATGAATAACACATGACAACACAAAAATTCTATTTAGAAATAATTGAATAGATTTTCCGTACTAACATTAATAACGAAACATGCCACTGTCATGACGCTATTACTTCTTTTTTAATTTGTTCTCTTGTTTTCTGAAAACATTTGGTTTAGTTCCGAAGAGAGAACCCCGTGTAATCTTCCGTGCCATTTACGTGATTTATTTCGAAATCCCATTGCTTACGATCAATTGTGCTCCCACGTAAGAGAAAGAAGCAGACGTAATTTCGCTCGCGAATTTCTTGCGAACCGACGAAAAAAGCTAGACGCTATGATATTGGTTACCTCGTTAAATCTCCCTTGCCCGTCCATTTTGTCGCCGCGAGATTAAGCAGCTGTCTCGGCTCGCTTCAGCGAAACTTTTTGACCGATTGCGCATCGCTCTCTTCTACGTCTTCATCTCTCTCGTCGTCGTTAAACTTCCTTCGTTTTCGTTGCCATTCTCTGTCTCTTTTCTTTTACACACGTACTTTTATATATGTATATACATATATATATTTCTTTTTCGTCACTGTCAGACGGGTCAGAACGGGTAGAGAAGAGGCGAGATAAGGAGACGAAGAAAGAGAAACGACGTCATTCTTCGGCTAAAGTCCGAAAGCTGGGTCGCGATTCGAGCGGCGGTCGTTAACCTTTTTTCGATCCCCGGGATCATGGTTGCTGCGCGACCTCGTTCTCCACGTTCCAAACGATCCCGAAGATCTTCTCTTTCTCCTTCCCTTTTCTTTGTCGCCCACCGTCTTCTACCCTCGATCAAATTGCTCGACGAGGAAGTC
Source organism: Pseudomyrmex concolor (assembly GCA_014839585.1). Lineage (NCBI taxonomy): Eukaryota > Metazoa > Arthropoda > Insecta > Hymenoptera > Formicidae > Pseudomyrmex > Pseudomyrmex concolor. The sequence goes on along the minus strand of QVOB01009915.1, from coordinate 13,295 downwards.
GATGTGCGCAACGAACTGGACGATGATGGTCTACGAGCGAGCGGAAACCTTGTTTTGAGTTCCGCTGTAATAAACCTTTTTTTTTTCTTCACTAGAGTAATGTAGTTCGCATTGACCTGATTTTTATCGGCGCTAGTATATCGCACATTTGTCTTATTATTAAATAAGGCTTGAACACAAAAATAATAACTAATCGAGCAACACAAACAAAAAATATAGAATATTTTCACGCGTGCAAAAAAATTCTCTCGATTATAAAAAGAGCGCGTAACGTTTTTCCCCTCATTAAAACGTCCTTTAATAACCGAGTTTATCAATCAATGATAACCGATTTAATTTTCCGTGGCGTCGCTAGTTGACACGCGATCGAATTCTCCCGTGTAACATGGTAATTACTTTGGACGAGAATTATCGCGCGCTTGCTCGCTCGTTCGCCTATCGAGATATCGGCATCGCTGACTGTGCGAGGTTTAACGGACGGTTCTCATTAGTCGCAGCTGCGTCTCGCGTGCAGCTGCGACGCGCCGCGACGACGGTTCGTTCGGGTGCATCGCCTAGCGTGCATGGAAAAGCTTTTCCTCTTGCTGTCTCTCTTTCCTCCCCCGCGCGCGCGTGCGATTTATCGAGCGCGGACGCGCGCGAGGATAAATAAGCCATGGCACATAAATACACGATCCAAGCTCTGGCCGCCATGGCTTGCTCGCTCGCTGGCGGAAAAAACGAGAATTGAGAAAGGCGAGTAGGAGAATAGCCGATGCAACGGGGGCGAAGACACTAGAGATTTATCACATTCGTGCGAAAGCCTCGCACACAGCCTTGTCTACTTCGCATTAATACATACTTCTTGCGATTCTTCTTTCGCCGTTGAACAAAATAGAGAATTTTCCTCAACAACAACAACTTGGCTACTTGTACATCTAGACGATATGCTCACTAATTACTAGCACTTTAATCATCTTACTTTTTTAACTCGAGAATAACCAAATCGGATCCAACAAGTAAAACGTAGCGCAAAATATATACAACGTATGACCTAAAATAAAATAAAGTTTTGCAATTAGCAATATCTTTTTTTCTTTTCGGAAGAATCTTCTCTACCTCTTTAAATAAGAAAAATCAGCTAGCGCGTGAAAGAAACTCGTTTCTATTGCACTCCGGTACTGCTTCATCGTCACATTTCTTTAAAAATTGAATTTACTATCAGACACGAATGTTCGGATCTACTCGGTGCATCGCGATGCACCCGCTTTTTCGATGCGATCGATCGGTTGTAGGACGATATAGAATATATAAGCTTTGTTCTCACCCTATTAAAAGCCGAACAATTCAACGGCTAGACTCTCGATATGTTACCCATCGTAAAATCGGGCGTGCGCTTGGAAGCCCCGAGTTGTGTCGTACTCCTACTTGGAGGGCAATTAAGATAACATATCAGGATCCGTCGTTTCGATCGGCGTCTCATAGCCATCGGCATAATCGTAATCTTAATCGTGGTTTATATTCGTTGCACCGGTTTACAGGCGCCCCGATCGCGATCGAAAGATCGAAAGAGCGAGCAAAGAAAGAAAGCGCGCCGCGTCGGAATCTTCGCTCGTATCCATGAGTTATGGTTTGTTCTTTTTAAGCCGGCAGCGGTGGCACGACCAGATATTACACCCCATTATTATCTTTGTACATCGGTGATTTATGTGTGAATAAAGTGCTAGTAAGCGAGGCCGGCTTAACAATTATCGTTATATAAGACGCGATAACGTCAGTAATATTAATACAAATTTCAATTTAGGCCAAAGTTTATCTGTCAAGAAATAATGCTCTTAGTTTCATTTTGATGTATATATGTGCTCTTGAGAGTATTTATATAGAAGCTTAATTTTATTCCTAAATGTCACTCTTTGTGATATACATATATTCGCCGAGTCTAATTATAAGTAATGTTCCTTTTTTTTTTTATCAAGTAGAATACCATGGATACTAGCAAAACTTTCGTTCCGAGGATTTGCCTAATAATCGGGAAAAAATATTTTTTGTTCTATTCACAAATCTTGACCGCTCGAGACGAAGGACAAAAGAGAGAACAATCGGCGTCCGAGCCGGTTTTATATGTCAACTTTTATAGTCAATTCTAGTTTTTTGGGAATAAGTTTTTGCTAATATATTCAGATTAATTTTAATTGCTAATGTCTAGATAATTCTATAGTATATTCTAAATATAAATTTACTATTTTTGAAATATGACAAAGTTTGGATTCGAATCGCAGTTTATATATATGATAATGTTGTCTATTTTTGCGAGCCATTTAAATGCTATATTCGATGAAATTCAGTCACTTTTCTACGAAACAGACACGACGTTGAAATGTCGTTCCACTACATCGTCTTGTTCAATGTCAACGTGTCAAGACGATAAGATCGATACGGAAACTATCTATAGGACGAAAGTAGGAGAGTTATAAGACGAACGATCACCGTGTTACGTAATTCCTCGTCCGTTTAATCAAACGTCATCCGATCTTTACCGACAGTCACCAACATGCTTGGTCACGCGTGTCAGTCGCGAGCAGTTTGCCTTTGAAATATCTTCACAATTGCGAATCGATTACACCGACATAAGTATCTTTGACAGGATATTATAGACGCTTTGTTCGTATCTTATTTTTTGAGAGAAAACTTTGACGTAAAAAAATACGACGTAAAAAAAAGAGTTATTACTTAAATTATTATTACTTACCTTCGTGGGGTCAGACCTCAAAAATGGCAACCAGTCAGTCAGATCGGGTCTGTGAGACTCACGTCTGACTACAAAGGATTAATTATACGCAATAAATTATTTGCAGTGATTTTTGCTGTAAATTGTGTTTTATTGTAAGACAATTTTCAGCTAGCTTTCTCAGAGCTCTGCCAAGTTTAGGATTAATCGGTCATTCACTGGTGCAATCTGTCCTACAAACGAAGATGCAACCTCTGGCTTCCGTAAGATATATATATATATATATATATATCGTTGTTATTTCGTCGATTGACGAACGAGTGCTCTACAGTTGCCTCCGCAACATTGGGCAGGAATGAAATCAAGAGAAGAGCTACACGGCCGTGTGCACGCTGCGCTTGTACCGTGCCATCGAGTTTTGGAAACGAGCCAGCCAGCAGGTGCACTCGCCCTTAACGTAGAACAGACGTTAGGGTAGATCGTGCAAGCGGAGTGCGTCTTTATCCTTTTCGCCACTCGAGAACGAAGGAAAAGAAAAGAGAGAGAGAGAGAGAGAGAAAGAAAGCGCCGAGAGAACAGATCTCGAGGCAACGTTGTACAAAGTAACATCGTCAAGTGTATGTCTCCGGGTGTTGTCGCCGTCTGCTTCGTCGGTCACGCTGGCTTCTCTCGTTAATGAGAGGAGGAGCCAAAGCATTTTCGGCTTCTCTTCACGTATTTGGCCTTCGGTGATGTCTATCTCTCTCTGACTCAAAGAAGCAGGAAGCGGCAACGCACAAAGAGCTACCGAGATTTTCTTTTTGTTGTGTAAAAAATTCCGTGCGAATGGGATTTGTTGATAAGAAGAAAAAAAAATCAAACGATCGCGATGATTTCTCAGGAAGAAAGGAGTAAAGAGTAGGAGGATCCGTTCGCCTTGCGAAACGAACGTGCGATTATTTGTCCGTGAAATAATCGCGTGTTGAGATATGTTAGTGACTATATCTTGATACTTCGTCACGGTGCACAATTACGTCACGCGGAATGAAAGGCGGGGAAGGCAGTTTTCGCGTTGCGTTAATCGCACGTTTAATCTTTCCATCGAAGCGTGTTCGTTTTCCCGTGGCATTTCTTCACGGTATCTTATTGCATTTAATTAACAAGAACAACGGAACATCTGTTCGCGACAGGTGTGTCGGAAAAGTTAGCGAATACGTGTTCATTTTTGTTTCACGTCGACTCGCTCGTCTCAAAAGACAAATTTCATCGGTATAGTGAACTTTGATCTATTTGCGGTGTTACGAACTGCTCGAAAGCCAAAGCCAAGCCTCTTATTTTCAAACGCGCTCGAGAACATACAGATGCACGAGAGAGAGACAGAGAGAATTGCGATATCGGAGTTTGAATTTCGAACAAATAGGCATGGTCGCGCGGGATCCGCCACTGTGGTTTGTATTTGTGTGTGTGTGTGTGTGAGAGAGAGAGAGAGAGAGAGAGAGAGAGCTCGGCTTTGATCTCACCGATGATGATTTCGTGCGATATTACGAAACGCGATGCCTCCGAAGTTGCCCGAAGCTTCTCGTATCGAGGGTAGACTTTAATGCGATCTCATCGATATTGTCTGGGAAAACGAGACGGGTTAGCTTTCGGAATTCGTATATCGATTCGTGACACTTATACCACGTGGGCCTGCATGTACGATGCGAGAAAATGGAGTTCTTAGAAAACCTTTCGAAGAAGTCTCGAGAAAAATGGAGTTCTTAGAAAACTTTTCGAAGAAGTCGTCTGCTGTTTTAATTAGTCACAAGCTGCTACTCTCGGCTGCTACATCCGGTCGTTCGACGTTATAATTGTCTTTGTTTTTGTTTTTCGATGAATCAGTTCAGAAACGACTAATATAGTTATATCATTTAATTTCACTTTTTCAATTTGTATTGTATAATTCCACTTTTTACACATATATTGAATATATATGTGAGCTTTTTTTTATATATACAATACATGTTGTGATGTGAAATAATACATATTTGAATAAAAATAAATTCCAATATTTTCTCGAAAATGAAATTACCTAAAAGATACATAGAAATGAACAACACACATTTAATGAATATTTAAGAAAATGAGTCATTACATTGGACCTTTATATCATTATCGATCATTATACAATATATAATATTGACATTTTTCTGTGAAGTCTCATTCATGGTCTTGATTTTTGACCTGCCGGCGATCGATTGACGCCGCGCGCACTTTGTTCGCCAGTCGACGGAAATCGAAAAGTCGATATTATGCTCTCGTTGAATTAAAAGCGCGTCTGTTCTCTCAATAATAGAACACTTTCGATGTAGCGAACTTAATCGAATCAGCGCGAAACGCTCGAGTCTAATCCCCGGTGCTCGTTAAAGCACCGTACGAGTGAGGGGTTGCCGAATAACAATACGAAACCGGACAGGCGTGTTAGACGATCAGCGTCGCGGCCGCGCACGCGCGCCAAGTTAAACTTCAAAGCTCGCAATTAATCACTGACAGTGTAATATCTACTAGCCAAACTTTCGCGGCGGCGGCTTTACCGACGGCTTACGAGGAGCCCGAAAGTTTCGGGCTTAGCTCCGCGCCGCGAGCATATCCCATAGAGACCAAAAGCCTAAATATTCGCGGAATCGTTTGACCGGCAGTAAATTCAAGGAGGATCGAAATTAAGTACTGGTCGCTTGTTTACAACGACTTGAGCGAAAGTCCGTCTTGAAGCGAGACGTGTAGCAACAAAATCTCAGATTAGGTGAATCGTATTCCGGATAGGTCACGAATATTTACTCCGTTGTATTTTCGGTGTTAGCTACGTTACAAACGATTGGTTCGAGTCAACGGACGTTTTTTAGTTCCCATCGAAAGGATTATGCAAAGATATTAAAAGAACGAGGTCTTCGCGCGCGCAGACGTGCAGCTGCGATTTTTTCTCGACGGGGACACCGATCAACCGTCGTCGGGAAAAAATAAAGAGCGTCAGATTTCTACCAGTTTCCACGCTTCTACACCTTGACACAATGTAAAATTCGATACCACCGCGGTGTTACATTAGGCTGCCGATCCTCTGGGAGAAAATACAAAAAGTGTTTGTCGAGCACGGGAGGAAAATCTATTCATCACGATATTCGGCAATGTAATATTTTTCGATCAAGTGCTATCAACTGCGAAGTAATGATGTACAGTGTAATCGTTATGTTGAAATTGACTTTTTCTGTAACTAAACAAATAGTCAAATCGTAGCTAAACGTAGAGATAAAATTTATGTCGGTGGAAAAACCGGACAATAACGCAAAAGACTCGAGAGCGCGTCCGTGTGCCCGGAATATAAATATAACAAAAAAAAAAAAAAAAAATGAATATGGAGGAAAGGATCCTGCAGCGGTCCTGGCCGCGATCGCAATCATCCCGAGCTGTCGTCTGGCTTTCGGCGAACGACCGAGCAAAATCGCGACTACAGTCCACGAAGCTCGTCCGGTGAGCTTCGGGATAGATTGATTGTTTTCCGAACGATATGCGGCAGGCTTCATGCACACGTGGGATGTATACAGCGTGTCTCGGTGAAATTTATCACCTCGATTATCTGGCGGAATGGCGCGTCCCTAAGGCGACTAAGATAAATGGCACGACGGCTTTTCTAAACTATTTTTCGATACGCTCGTAATGACGCGTCCAGTGGCACAATGACAATTATCCGATTATCATAACTTTGCGCTACTAAACTAGGCAGCAAAAACTTTTTTCTCGGATCAGTTGAAGTCTGAGACGGTGATTCAGAAACTAAAGTTCAAATCTGCGGATATATATAGTGTTTGAATTTTTTTTTTTTCTTATTTATTATTCTCATTGTAAGGTGAGAATAATTTCCATTATACACGCTTGGTCATTTTAACGAATGTTAAATAAACTCAGCTGTATTATAACGCTGTATTATAATGCGTAATGCAGAATAATATTTTGTAGAAATGTATTTTTTGTTTTACTTTATACAACGAATTACATACAAAGAAAAAACACAAAGAAGTGACGACAGTTTAGAACGGAAGACATCGAAATAAGAGTCACGTTCTGCGGTTTTGTCGGGTCTTTCGTTCGTATTCGTACGAACAGCCGCAGTTTATAGAAAACGAAATCTTCTCTCACTCGCCATGTGCTTAAGTGTTTCTCCCTTCTTTCTAAGTTTATTTTGTCTTTTTATACGCATCTCTCACTGATTCTCGATAAATGTGTACGTAACACCAAGATAGTCGAAAAACTTGGAAGTGTGTAAATGGCGATTTTGTTAGAACACTGCACTTTTGATAAAGAAAATCCGCGTTGCGTTTCCAACTTTCTTATAACGTTAGCAAATAAAAGTACAACAAGGATTGCAAGCGCAATTAATTATCGTCGTTAGCGAAAAAGTCGCTCGGGTCTTGAGTAGCGAATGCGCTTGTTTGTTCAGCTTTTTCCAATAAATCAATCGAATTCGCGAGGAAGGTACCAACGTAGCGTCAGAGTGCATTTGACGATGCACTTATTGTTCGAACGTGCGAGATCTTCGCGCGCGCCTCGTTAAAAAAAAAAAAAAAAAAAAAAAAAAAGGAAGAATAAAATAAAGAGGAGAATTAGATAAAAGTGCACAGAGCTAACGCACACAAGACTTTATCTGTAAAGCAATCTGTATTATTGCCGTGCAATGCAACGTTGATCGACTGCGGCGCATTAACAATTAAACAAATTATGCCATACAGGTGTGTTTGTTCATGACATGCGTTGAGAAAAAAAATTTGTTGAAAAACGCAAAATGTATGTTTCATTCAACTAAATATTTAGTCCGATATGTTCAACCACAAACATTACTACTATGACACAAAATCTTAATTAAAAAATTTTGACGGTTGATATGAATGACCTGTTTTTTTTTAATGCAACTAAATAATTGTTGAATCAAACAACTGTACAAATTTAATACAACAAAGTTTCTTTCTTAGTGTGCAAGGTTTTTTTTTTTTTATATTGGAGTGATTGAAAAAATCAAAATATCACGTGCGTATATATGTACCATACGCAAAATAAGATCTGCTTGAAGGCACGGAGCTATAACTCGCCGAAAAATTAATGTGCGTCTCTTTATTTATAGTTATCACCACTTAAAGCATACTTCCTGGCCGCGAGTTACGATCGCGTTGAAAATTTAATGCCTCTCGCGCTTCTTTCCTCTCTGTGCCAGGACCATGAAAAGATCTCTTGCGTGAAGGGTGACACACAATATGCCGGAGAAAACCGTTAATCGTGTCTTTTCGTGCCACGCCAAAAGCCACTGTGTCCGCAATACACGCGTGATACAACAGTTCCTTCTTCTTTTTTTTTTTCTTCAAAATTTCATCGTCTCTTTGATCTCCGACTATTAAATACGAGCAACGTGGTGGAATAACGCGCGCGATATATTCGCTGCAGGCGAATTTTTTTTTTTTTTTTTTTTTTTTTTTTGTGAGCTTTTCCACGATGTCACAGATGCGCTGTCGATGCCGCGCGCGGTGCAATAATTCATTCCTCTCGCGTTCGGTCGCATATTCTGCGCGCAACGTGAGGGCGGCTCGCTCGCGTCCCGTTGAAATTACGGTGCCGCATAAATTACGGTCGAAATTACAGCGTCGCGTAAAATACGGTGGATTCTACGTGTAATTACACTGTTTTACCCTAAATGATACTAACTGACATTACGCTAAACGCGTAGTTCTGACGTCGAGTTGCGACGACGTTACCACTTACGAGAAGCGGGTTATATTAGCGGAATTACCCCTTTTCCCCCACGCTCGGCTTTCCGACCGTGCCTTACGTCGACTTCGACATGTTTTACCGTTTAAGAAGAGGAACGAAGCAGAGAGTGCATATACGCGTCACGTTCGTGGCCGGAGGAACCTTGCGCCATGCGTAAAAGCACACACAGGCTCTTTGCTGGAGGCATCAGTGCCGTAGTCACGCTCGCTCTTTGTTTCGAGCGAGCACCGAGGTCGTTGTCCCAATTCTCGACTCGTATCGGTGTCGTCGTCGTCGTCGTCGTAGTTGTCGTTGTGTCGCTCGTTGTCGTCGTCGTCGTTGCTCGTCGTCGATAGAGATAACAATGCCGCGATAACTCACGATTTAGCAGCGACGCGCCTACGGCAAGCTAATAAATTCCTATGCGGCTAGGTCAAAAGATCCACGCGGTGCCGATAAAAGGTGGAAAAATTATCATTCTCTGACGTACGTTATCTCGTCTCTCAGATCGGAAAGAGAGTGAAGTCATAATCTGATATTTTATGATGAAGTTTTTTTTTTTTATTTAGTTTGCTTCGCGAACTTTATACGTCGCTTTTATCACTGTGGCAATTTTTTTTTTTTTTTTTTTTTTTAATAATGATTCTTTGTATTCTGCAGTTTTTTAAATCTTTATTACGATAAACGCATTATTTTAATCAATATTGTTTTAATAATACTGTGTGTGTATAATGGTATATATTCTGCAAATTTGTCGCTAAATAAAATATGTGTTTGCATTGAAAGTTTTTCAAGTTACATAATTTACGAAATTGCATAATTTGTTTTCACGTAATACGCGAAAATTTCATATATTTTGCGCGTTCGATCGAGTCCGAAATTGAAAATGCGCTCGAGCTCAGGTGCGCATTTCTCGTAAATAATCTCCGTGCCATCTGTCTTAATAGGTGGCCTGGCCCTGAGTTTAGCGGTGGAGAAACGGCCGGATGAATGCACACCGTCGAGGTGTGTTATGCGCGCAGCTTGAATAAATAAACAATCCGGCGCTCTCTGGCCGCATTTAATATTCCGTGGGGCAACGTGCATATGCGACGACCTCGCGACCAAATGTCACGGTTTCGGACATACGTGTCATGCGGAAAATGGAAAATCGCATAAATAAATATAAATGCATCATTGATTCTCTCCGCTCGCATACCATGCACTGACGACCGACGTTCATAACGTATCGCAATATTTGAGTTTTTGATAGCTTTCCAAAAATTCTTTCCAACTGAAATATAAATACGTAAAAATCATGAATTATTAAAATTATAATTTTTGTTTATTATTATTTATACACGTAATAATTACACTTGCTCTGAGATTTTAAACAAAACGAGAAATGAACCGCCTGGAGGAATAGAAACAAGCGATGCTCGTTATTACCCTCCATTGAAAAAGCGAAAAAACTACCGTTTAAAGTTAGTCACGTCGCGCTCGGCGAAAAAAGCTTAAAGGACGACGCTTTGTGAACATCATACGAAATTCACCTTCGGGGTTGTGTTCAAAGAGTTGGATTGGTTTCTTACCGTTTGCAAATATTAAGTGCCGTCTTTCTCCGGCTCTTTGACTTTTTTTTTTTTTTTTTTTTTTTTTTTTTTTTTTTCGTTAAAAATGAACGAGCGAACAAAACCATCTCAGTAGAGCGCAAGAAGCGCTCTTCTTTTTTACATTCACGAGACTCATTTCATACGAGAGAGATTAAAAAACGACGATATTGCTATACACTTTGCTAATTCAAGCTAGATGGTCGAATGAATTTCTACACAGCGATGCTTTAGATTGAACCACGCATACGAATTTTTTCAAGTCGGGACATTCATTACATTTTGAATACAAGATAAAAAAACTTAAGGGGGACGAAATTTAGACTCCTTGCTCTATGTGCGCAACAAAAAGTACAAGACGAAAGGAATTAAAAAGATGGCGAGGGCACGACGCTTTCCAATAATTTCTGCGCTTTGTTGTGAATTCCCTCGCGCTAATTCGTGGTATTTTCTCGCTGTATTTTATGAGCGGCTACCGGCTTTGCCTCGCAGATTGTTTCCAGGAATTCTCGTATGCTGTTAAATTACTGTACTTTCACATAATATGTATGGCGGATTCTGGCTTTACGTGTGCGCCGCGCCGCGCCGCACACTTTGTCCGAACTCCAGTTTTCTCATTGGGATTGTGTGTTTTGCGTTTATTTACCGAGAGAATTTTATTTTCAAAACTATACACACATATTTTCTCTTCCAATTACGCATAACATTCTTGTTATTACCGCGATAGAAAATATGTATAGAATGTTTTGGAACTTAAATATATGTTTTTCCTTTTGTTTCAGCCCATTGCAACGATACCGAAACGGCCTCTGGTGAGTCAAAAGTATTTTATATCTTTTTTGTTGATAAACTTTGTTTTTTCGTGAATGTGCGGTTTGATGACTTCACAAATAATAAAAAAAGAAAAAGGAAAAATATATCGTGTCGCAATACGACGTGTGTTTTATTCGTCTGCAGAAAAAAAACGATCATATTGAGATGTCTGTTCGAAATCGGTCGTCTTTCAAAATTTACGGTTTCTAGAACTGTATAGTCACGATATATAAAGTGAAATGCTTTAGACAAAATACAATGTCGCGATTGATTGGCTTCAAATATGCGTTTTTTTTAATTTTATATAAAACTCGCTACTCCTTGGTAAATATCAAAATAACTAAACTTTGTAAATATCGTAACTAAATAACTACAACCTCAACTAAAAAAATAAAAAAAACAAATTTCGCGGCGAGATATATCGGTATCTCGATTTACACGATGTGCAAAATATTCCAAAACTTTCGATAATCTATTAACTATCACGACTACCATGCTTATGAGTTATTTATGCAGTATTCTTGTGTGTCAGACTTGTAACATTACTCGTGAATTGCGTTAAATCATTCGCGGTGTATAAAAAATATTTAACGTGAAGATTACGTTAAGTTATTCTTGACGTAAAAGAATTATACAGAGTATCTGAAAACTTTTGATCAAGTCAAAGTGTGAGAGTAAATTGGACAGAAAAGTCATTTGTAAAATTCGCAATAGTTATTAATCGATACAAGTGACGCAATAAGCGCGTGGGAAGCGGATTCTGTAGGCGTGTGTATGATTTTCATTTGTAAAGAAAAATGTCCGAATCTCCTCGCTTCCCACACGCTCTCATTGAATTACATTCATTCAATTAATTACTCAATAAATATTGCGAATTTTGCAAAATGGCAAATGACTGTCTTGTTCAGATTGACTCAATTTACCTTCACACTTTGGCATGATCAAAAATTCTGACTAAAGTTAATGTTTTATTACCGATGTTAAAATGCAAAGGTAATAAAATAATGAGAGTGTATGAGATATCGAGCGAAAGATGATTCTAAGAAAGTATTCTGATGATGAGTTTCTTAAGTTCTTGCAATATAACAAAAGGTAGAATTTTTAATATATATGATATACATATATATATATATAATATTTATGAAATAAATAAATGTTTAATTGTTGGCAACGTGTCGGTGACAAAGCCGGTATTAACATTTGATTTGCCGGTTGCTGGGCAAGCGATGCGCATGCCCGACGTAGCTTCGACCTCTTTACGTTCCACCCTCTTAAATCTCGCCACTCTTATTCATCCCTCCCTTTTCTCCCCTTGTGGAGAATAGTCCTCGTATTTGTGTATCTGTCACTCGCTCTTAATGGACAGGATTTTTGCCGGTTGGTAAACTCTCTACGCAAGAGTCTTTCGTGTTTCATGAAAGTTTATATAGCGTTTGTATTCGATCTGTTTCGCGCGGACGGGTTCAACGACTTGTGGTGGTGGCGGTTACACTTGCGGAAAGATGATATTTTATATTTCGGGTAATTTTGGCTCCGTTGCTATCGTCTGCGGTAAAGGTCGATAAACTGCGAATAATTTTGATGCAGTCGCTCGCGTTGAGAACGGCAAGAAATACATCGTAAGTTGTCGATCAGACTTTACGATAAAGCTTGCTATTTTTGTTCGTCTTGTCTTTCGTGATAGCGCGAACTATTAGAGCCGACTTCCGAAGAGAGTTAAATGCGTTGCTTCTCATCGGAAACTTTTTTTCCACATTTATAAAACGTCGAGTATCGATTAAACTTTGTGTGTGAGCGACGTGGCGAATCCGCCAATCGCGATTTTTTTTTTTTTTATCTAATGGCGATTTATTTATGTTCCATTCTTACCGGAAGAAAGAAGCTATAGACTGTGATCGCGCATAACTTTGTTTTTACCTACTTATTCAACAGTTTTTCATACAAAATGCATTGGTGGTGCATCACTGTGTACCACGTCGGTTACCAACGTCATTGTACGCACCGTAATACATACTTACTTAGTGCACTTTGGTAGATACATCACGATTTCTTGTGTTTTAATCCAAACATTTAAATAATTCAAATATATCTATCATAAGAGAGTGCGCGTATTCAAATATATCTTTTTACTTTTCTTGATCGGGAAGGAATTGAACATTCTTGTCTGCCAAGAAAACTGTTAACGGTTATTCCGTTGCTTCTGAGAAACGTCGTTCGAAAGCAGATGGTCGCCTCGCGATTTCGTAACGTAGAAAGAGGAACTACCGAGTCCGAAAATAGACGACTTTGCGGGCGTGCGCGCGTCCTCGCTTTGTACGAGGAAACGAGAGGCTTGTCAGCTGATTGGCAGAGCGCCAATTTTTGGTGAATGAACCTACGGTCTCGTGCCTCGGATACACGCTCTTTTTGGTAATTTGCTCTCGTTACGGCCATGAAAA
>QVOB01009914.1:0-39740 GCA_014839585.1 Pseudomyrmex concolor | reverse complement strand
TAACTATAATTTCCTAAAATTTATAAAGTTCTTCTGATAAATATATTTAGATTTCTAATTATAATTAGAAATAATGCATATAAGAATACTTATCTTATAATTGAACTTGCGAACGTATTAAAGGCACCTTGCACTTCATTAACTACTCTTATTAACGAAACATCCTTCCATCCAAGATGAACTGTCAGGAAAAATAATAGTTCTGGACGATATCAATCATAGATACGCTCGATCGTCTTTGAACTGCGAGATCATTTTATCGTCGCGGCGCTTCTTCGCGCAACAATTTAACTCCGTCGAGTGCTTTGATCAATTTGCATGATCTACGATCCTGAACGCGATCATACTCGACTCTCAATTATTCATCTAAGTCGTTCGCGACGATCGATCTCCCCTCTCTCCGGGCGTCGTCTCTCTCAAGACGATTCGCACGGGGTACGCAATTAACGTCCGCAAGCTGCTTAATAATATAACAGTCAATTTGCCGCGATTAGTCGGCGTAATGATAGCTCCCCCGGATAATTTATTGTTAATTATTCCTGACCGCGGCGGCGTGCTCTCGCATACGTATGTACGTGTCCGTCAGGCGTCGACAACTAAATTGACAACTAATTGAAATATTGCTCGCGCCCGTAATCAGAGGAAAAATTATCTCATCGCGCCGCGCTAATGTTAGAGCTTGCTCGAGAAGTACTTAAACTCCCTCTTTCCTCGACGTGTCCGTTTCTATCTTCGTTCAATCCGGTGTGTCGTTGCCTTCATAGAACAAATAGGTTCTTTTTTCGCGTCTGATATTACACGGCGATTAGATTATCCTGCCGATCGTCGCCCCAGTAATTTGCACCACAAGCGTTAATTGTAAAACTCGACATCCCGGTTAATGGAAAAATTGCGGCTCTTTAATCGCGATTCAATTATAGATTCAATCTTTGCGCGATCCGGAATTTACCACTACGGAAGCGCTGGTTATTAAGCTCTAAATAGCCGCTTCAGCAGCTTTGGGCTGAGCAACTATTATTCAAATTTTATGTTAGGACTGGGATAAAGTAGAAGATAGTGCGAAATTAATGGATAGTTGTAAGATACATTCAACGGAGACAATTTTGCATAACATCCTAGAAAATAAGTTAATCAAATAAACAAGATTTGTTAAGTCAAATAATTTTTTCTCGGACACTTTTTGCATTTCATGGCCTGTTACTTCATGAATTATTTAGGCGTTTCTTGACTTTCTGTTCTTGCGAAATTTATTTATTTAAGCCGCAGTCGCGACAGTGGTCCAAGGTTTTGCTCGCCCCCGTAAGAAGCAACGAAGGAAAAAAAAAGCGTCGGAGCTGGCATTACACAAGGTGCGCATAAAGTCCTATGAATTATCGCGTGGCTCGACGCGTTCGGCGAGCGCGGCGAACTTACGTGTTCGGAGAAGCAATGCTCCTGGTATGGCTGCGAGATGGCTAGAACTGCCGATCCAACCTATACTTACCGTCACTGAGATAATCTAGCCTTAGCCCATCGTAATCCGAGAGGCAAAGGGGAAGCCGCAAACACTCGTGTTGAGACTCGCCGGAGCTCGCCTTCCTATTCACCCGGCAAAACGTGTTTTGTCTTCAACGTGTATATCTTCAACTCGATATACCGTTCTTAGAGCTTGGCTTTCGACGGAAACTTTCCGTCCGTTCAGCAAAAACACACGAGAACAATGTTATCTCAATTACTTTTTGACATTCTTATGTCTTTTAAAAGATTTATAAGGTAAAGAGGGAATTTCTGCAGTGAGAGAAAATATAAAAAACTATAGAGAAGAATCCTAATTCTTCTACTCTATATTTTTGCTATTGCAAAATTTGTTTAATATATCTATAAAGTTCCAAACATTATTTCGATAAATTTGATTTGACAGAAATTCTATTGTATTTTATCACACAAAATAAATTATTACATATGTTATATATATTAAACAAGTAGTGTTTTATCCATACAGCGTGTTAACAACTTGGGTGTTGAACATATAGTTTTTATCACCATCGCTAATATAGCATGATGATTGGCCATTCAAAGTGCACAACAATTACTTGCTTGTTTGAAGCAGTCAGGATAATATTCTATCGTGCCAAGATTCATGGACACCCTGTACAACAAACCTGACAATGATCTGGGTCCGTAGGTAGTGTGGTATCCCATGGGTGAAGACGTCTCGGCCAATGGGATTGGAACGTGGGTGGTTGCGGTGGTGTGGGTTTTCTCCGTGGGTTTGCGTGGATTGCGCGGCCTGCAGGATGCAGCATCTTTCAAAATGGTGGTTCTTCGGACCCGTGTCTCTCGTGATCGCACTTTGCACTGCATGCACGCCATTTCACGAAATCGCGAAACAATACTTACTCGGAGTCCTACGCGAAGAACTCCCATACTACGTTACCGCTTTTTTTTTTTTTTTTACTTGCGCAACATTTTCCGAGTATCAAGATACTCACGCTAGAAAATGATTTCCACGAAGAAATTTTCTCTCGCGTCGACGTCGCGGATAATCGATGCTTATAGACACCGCAGAAATGTTCCGATACAAAAGACAAAAAAAAAAAAAAATTACAAGCAAGGTATAAAAATGGTAGGATAAGTGATATTGTTTCCTGGGAACACAACGTTGGCGCATGGTGTGACAACCTTATCTATTACTGGTCATATGATTAGCGAGTGAAAATTGCAACTACAATATAGGACGCTCGGAACGTTTCTACTATTGAACGAATTGCACGTGGTTTAGTTTACATATGTACGCATATCATGATTATAGAGTCGTCATATTTATTACATTATCGCAGAAAAAGTAGTGAAAATTATCCTCAAAATAATAAAATATATGATTTATGGCATAAATAAAAACTATGGAATGATTTAAAAAAATTTATTTATTTTTTCTATATATTTGTAAAATTACAAATCTATTTGTAATTGTGGCTATAGCAAATAATTACTATAAATTATTCTTGACATATCAATAATGAGTATAATCAGGTACATTTTTTACATTTTTACTTACATTTTATGTCATATTTTGCATAAAATATACATACAAAAGTGATTAATAGTAAGAATCTATTATTATTTTTTATCAAAGAGTCACAAAATATCTAAGTTTGTGCGAAATAATTGGTCACGCCGATAAACAATAAAGAATGCGCTACACGATAGCGCTATGACAGCGAACGACAAAAATTTTGAGGAAGAGCATCTATAGAAGGTTAGCAATTAAACGAGATCATCCGTGACTAGCGTTCCTGCGTGACCACCCCGCAGCAAAATATTTTGCTCAGTCTCGGAACAGGTTTCTGAGAATTTTTCTTGAATTTTAATTGCGGCTTACACGTATCGCAGGTAGGCACGGGGGAATAGGGCTTGTATAGATATGCTCGGACTATCGAGTGCGATCGTGATGTAATATGTACGCCGTGTGTAATGGGCGTGTCGAGATTAAACCGGACCGCCGGCGCCATTCCGGGTTTGCGTACTAAAAAATCATTTTTTTTTCCTTGCACTGACGTACGTATCTCTACTATTTTCTCGTAACACGCGAGAACATTGCAAAATACGCAAAACCGCGCACAGATAAGCGAACATAAACTTGCGCTTATCCTGTATATGACAGTTGAGAGATTACATGTATAAAAATGCAGTTTATGTACATATCAAAGAAACTAATACATAAAATTGTTTACTTGTTTGTGAAAATAATTAATTATCACAAAACTTATGTTTTTTTTTATACACTTCATGCAATTCATATTATTATTTATTACTTATCACTTAATCTTTCCGCGGTCGTAATAAATTTAATAGCTATCTACGATTAAATTTAATAGCTATCTATTAAATTTATTCATATCTATTATTAATAAATATTCGAAGTTCACTGATGTTTTTTTCTAAAGTGCATTATATTGCGCGATTAATAGTCATAATTCATGTTCACGTTTTTTTTATTCCATTCATGTGGTAATCTTGTTTGATTAATAACCGGACATTTATTATCACAGTAAAATTTCCATATTATCCAATTAATTATGCAACCATTAAAAAGAGATTTTTTGAAGATGATCTTCTGACAGTTAGCCATTTTTAATCAAGCAAGATTTATACACATATGTATATCCTTCTTTTCTTCTTTCTTCATTACGGAACAAAGCATCTGGAAGTAAGTAAAATTAATCGCAATTGATTTACGATTCGACTCGAACCTTTATAATTCAGTACAATAATTTCAGCGAGTAACAAAATCGATTAAGCCAATGTCAATTACATTTGCTCGGTGTGTTTTTTAATTTAATTTTTATTTGCAAGTATTTTTATTTAGTTATTTCTTCTACGTTGTTGCTTTGGAATTCCAATAATATGGCGATAAGCCGTTACACATTTCTGACGCTGCATGCCAACAAAAAAGGCAACACTTTGCATGATCACTGATAAAAATGCAACTGTGGCTTCCTTCGCGCTCACTGATTACAATCGACCGAGCTAGTCGTGACTAGCGGCACTATCATTCAGGCTTTCCGTGGAAGTTAACTAATATCACGACATTTTCGAGCAAGGTTTCACTCGTATTGGTACCGTCAAAGTTGTTGCAAGTTTGCAATTTGTGCTCCAAATTCAAATTTAACAAAACTCTTCTGAAGTATGCACGTCACTATGTTATTATACTATTATGTTAATATTCATTACATTGTTTGTCATTTATCGCACGTCATCTAAAACTATATGTTGTCGAAAATTTACATTACAACTCTGATTTTAACATATTTGCCTGCACGTTTTAAAATGAATATAATTACTTCATAAAGGTACATTTTATCTTGTATTTGCACGTTTTTTTTTTTTTTATAAAATCTATCGCTTTAAAAAAATTCGCGTACATTTACAAACATACACTCTATTGTTTTAGATATGAATATTTGTTAAATTATTGTTTTACATCGTACACAATAAATATATTCACCTCTCATAATATTGTGGCATGTCGGTTTCGTGAATGCAATCGCGAAACAAATAAAATTCTACAACGTTGTTCTTTCATGTTACCGCGATTAGAAGTGAGGTATAAGTCGTGACTACTGGCACTATCGCTGAAACGACCTGTAGATGACTGCCAATATTCTCCTCCAAGATTCTCAGGCAAGGTCTTCGCCATGTCGGTTCCTTGGAAACAATTACCGCCTCGTGGGTTATAATAACGAACCGTTCCTTTAGAATCGTATGTACATATATGTATGTATACGTGTTTCGCAAACGCACATGTCTGCGGTCGCATAGATGAGCTGCGCTTTTATCACAAGCGCGAGGATCACAAGTGCGTACTGCGAAGACGGATGGCCTCGTAAATCTATTGGGAGCGCGCATTCGCAGTCTACTTTCTTCTTTTCTAACACGACGAGGTCTCCCAGGACCCATTTGTCTCGGGATTTATCGCCTAACGCCAAAATTCGCCTATGGCAAACTAGAAAAGGCATCATTATTACTCGGCTTTCTCAGTAGCTATCAAATAAAAAACGACATAAAAAGATTTGATTTTTATTTCACAAGAGAAAAAACTATTTTAATGCGGTGATAAACAAATGCAACACGCACATGAGAAAAAGTTTTGATCTTGAATTATAGATACGTATAAATATCTTGGAATTGCGAATTTTTAGCACTAATTACACAGTGACATTCGCTAGAAGACGAGAACAATAGACAATTATCTTGAAGCTAAATAACAATAGCGTCACTTTTGTTCTGTCAATAATCATCTAGAACTGCTCGCAGTTTGCGCAATATCAAGAAGGATTGCAAAAGTTCGTGACATTATCAAACAAACGCATAACACTGTATCGGTCTCACTAAACATAGAGGTAGTAAAACAATAAGCGACTAATTAGCGTAAAACGCTAAAAAATCACCTAGGCTCAAATCATTTGGTATTCAACGTCAATTCACCGTGTACTGTAAGCTGTAACTGTCATGTGATGTTATTTAATACTGTGTGTTGTGTGCACTTTTTTTTTTTAATAATTATGGGGCAAAAATATCGAACAGATCGTTTCAAATGCGACATTTAGCGGACCCTTTTTTTTCGTAACAATTTCAGTACGATTACACGATTGTATAAGCCTGTGTCGAATGTTGCTTCGTGTCAATTTTACGTTTTTGTAATGAATGCCTCACTAAACAGATTGTTATGCTGTCTGGTCTAACAATATATCATTGGAGCGTAATAGAGTGCAGACCGGCTGTCAAAAGTAACGAACGCGCTCTTGTGTTTTTTGTCGAAAATGACGAAATTGATAGAATTGCGTTCCCGTGATGACCTACCTGTCATATGTCATATGTGTGTAAAGCATGCACGACATCGCATGCTGGCGACAATTTTCGGAAAACGCCATGGTAGTTCCCTTTTTCGTTGTTTTACGCCGTTCTGAAAGATAATCATGCAAATGTTCATCAACGCTGCGTCTGAAGTTATTGTAAAAAATAGTAATGCTGAAATAGTAAAACTCATAGTAAAACTTTTATATTTCTGTTCAAATATATTTATGAAATGTAATTGAATTTATATTATTAATTCGGAAAACTAAGAATTGAAGTATATTGAGATTTATTCTCTTTTTAACTAATTTACGTTTTAGCAAATAACAGCTTTTCTGAACTGAAAAATAGCTTTAACATATTTTACAGTAAAGAATCATCGCTTTCTCCTCATTTTATTTTTCTCGTTACTCTTTTTTCTATGATACACTCATGGGATCCAGACGCATTCTTGTCCGTCGCGCTTCGACCCCCATATTTTCGCGAACACGCATTCCCTGCGAGAGAATCCGATGCTGTCGACGGTGGAGAGATAAATCCTCCCTCTCGCTTCTCGGTTCGCTTTCTCAAGCTGACACTCGCGAATTAACAGATCGCACAGTGGCAATTAAACCCCCCCGAAAGGGGTCCGAATACTCCACGCCACGACGTGGTTCCCATGGTTGCGTTATAGTGTGTCCGCGTCCGGGAAGAAACGGCGGGGCGATAATAAAAGAAGACAAGAGCGAGATGCGCGCCTGCAAGGGGGATGAGACACAAGTGTACTGTCGACAACCCCGGCGTGTGATGCACACGAGGAGGATCGCCTGGTTGCGGGGTCGTGAGACCGTCGGAAAAAAAGAAGAGAAAGCCGAGGAGAGGAAGAAACAACGACGGACCCGACGAGGATGCTGCGTCGGTGCGCAGAGGGCAATATTTACGAGAGGGGTTGGGTTCTGCGAGTTTCAGCTACGGAACGTAATTGCACCGGCCGGGATATCCTGATTTATTGGGTTATTACCGATCTCGGCACAAGAAGAGCTCGAACGTGTGGTGTATGAGCTTTCTCGCCCGCGCTCCAGACCTTCGAGATCTCGCAAAATGGCGGAGATGAATATCGCTTCCTACGCGTTTTCTATGAATACAAGACTTGACTTAATGAAATTCTGCTTGAAAATTTACAAACATCTTAAACTCAAAATACTTAAAAATATACAACGTCGAATATATATTGTAAAAAATTTAATGTTATCATATTACAAAGATAAAAAAAAAAAAAAAATTAAAATTCAAGAAACTTTATCAGTTAGAATCGTATGGAAAAGGTTTCTGACTGACATGTTGCTTACATCTCTATAATTCGTAGCGCAGTTAAACGGTCAAAATTACAGAGTTATTAAATCTCATTGTGACATTTATTGCCATAAAATAATACCATATCATTTAACTGCCAGTGTAATGTTCTGCACTTTACCTCGCAGTCCACGTGCTATGTATCTCCAATATTTAATTAACTACTCTCTATTATCAATTATCAAATAAAAATCAAACAAAGCGATAATGAAGCTATAAGCCGTTATTTTTACAGATATTTTTCATATTTTCTTTTATTGATTATGATAATTATTTTTCTGCATTACGTCAAACGTATGACAAAATGCTTTTTTCTGTGCTATGGTTTCTCAGCGTTTCGCACATGCAGCATCTCTCGAAGATATGCGTCGACACATAAAAAATGAGATGAAATGCAACGCTAGTGCTTGACCTCAAATATCTCCGATTGCGACGCGTACATGCCTTCGGTTTTACGCGTGGCAAATAAAACTAAAAGCCAGTCGACATCGAAATTATACGTATAGATGGCATTGATGTATGGCCGAGCGGGTTTTGATAGACCCGACGGCCCTCTCTCGCGGCCGAGTTATAATCGCGCTGCATCGTATCGTTTTCTCGCCGAGCCGGAATCCTCCATTTTGAACCTTTAATGTCTGGTATTCATGCCGCAAGAGGAATCAGCGAGATCATTGGATTTCAGCTCCTCCTCAAATTACAATTATTAGTTTTCCTCGCTGTATCGCGTTAGGTGTTTTTTAATTACACGGTTTTAAACATAAAATTTATTTAGGTATATTATATGACGTGTTGTAGCTTTTTAAAAGATTGACGTATGTACTGGAATTTTTGTATTCATTAATTTATTAGCTTAAGAATTGCACATAATTGCGAGCGATTGTGTAGCAGATGATAAACAATGTTTACCTTTATCTCTACCATATATCTGTATTTGAATCTTTATCACAATCCGCAACGTATGAAAAATATGAAGTAAAATACGAGCGTCACGTTTTGCGTGTCACAACACGATAAATATTTGATTAAACAGTGCAAGTTGATTAGCTTCTCGGTATTACTGTCAATAATACTGAAACTACGTTTGAAGTAATAATTTTCATAAATATCCGTTTAATCACCAAAAACATCTTTGTGCGCTCTACATATATAAGCAAAACATTATTTTTGACTTATATTTGTATAAATTAGAACATTCTTATCCCTCGCGTGATTAAAGAACAATTGTGGAGGCGAGATTTTGATTTGTGAATTCCAAAACAAAGTTGCTTTTTAGCGGCGTGCCTAGCACAGCCACATGTCGGGAACGGGTAGGAACACACCATACCAACCTCGGCCTCGGGATATAAATCTTTCGCCGACAGATGCGCCGCCCTCGACGTTCTGCATCGACCAACCAACCGACCAGAATTTCTAAGGGTAACGCCCTGAAAAACCAGACTTGCTTGGGATGCTCATTGCATTTGCATGTCATTTCAACTATACCTCGCGAGCAAATCTAAGGGCGAGAAACGCAACAAAACTGCTTGAAGCGCGATCTTTTACTCATTTCCTCTTAAACAAATTTTCATTATTTTCTATATTATATTCACCATAACAATTTAGTATTTAAGTATGAATCTTCTGTAATAAACTTGACACATTTTTATAATTAAATTATCTTTAATTTCTACAAACAAAAGAAAATGTGAATACAAGCAACACTGCTCTTACGAGAAAAGCAACAGTTGTGAACAATTTGACAGACAATTTCGCGACGCATAAGTTCTACAAATTAAATAGGAATTAATGAAATGATCTTGAGAGGTGGTTAACTCCGGGGGGAACGACGCGTTGCGTGATTTGTCAATTCCCCACGGTTTTCAGCATTCGTTATATGTATGTACGTAAACATCTAGGTACTTGCATTCGTGACGAGTCACATCGTCGTCGACGCGTACGCAATGATAGATCGCTCTAACATCGTGTATACCTTCGATTACACGCACAATAACATGTACGAGTTTTCTTTTCTCAAATACATTCAGACGCTGCTGGTCTGACACGCGATATTCGAAAGATGGCGAGAACGCTTTTGAACGATTTGCTGCTTCAAAAATTAAAAACTACTCAACTATTCAAGTTAAGAAACTCCGAGTGATTACATAAATATAATTAATCGGTTAAGTTAACACGTTCTACCAAAACCAGAAGTCGGTGCGTATTAGAAAAAAATGCATCGTTATAAACGATGCTTCTTTTCGCACCAATAGCGCGGAATCTCATTCTATCTTCGCCACTCTCAACCCTGCCATTGTACGACGAGACAGAGATCGATGAATATTCACGAGGAGAACGAGCTCGATCGCTCTTCCTCGCGACGGCCCTGACTTATGTCTACTGTCGGATTTTTCATTATGCCGTCGTGCTTGCCTGAGATTTAATACGGACGTGAGGCTTCCTGGGGGCCCGCACCATCATAATTCTCTTTCTTCGGCTCCGACATGTACTTCTTATATTACCGCACTGATTTTAGAAGTCTTCTACAGTGTATTTCTTAACAACATATATATGTATCAACTGTGTAATCTTAAATAACTATCAGAAAAATTTGCAAAAGAGTAAGAATAAATATATAATGTATTATATAATAATTATCGCATATATCTAATATTATTATAGTGTTTTGAATGAATATAAAAGTCAGATTTGTCGTAAAATAAAATAACTAATGTTTGTTCACAATTGTTTTATTTTTATTATTAAACATATTATGTGTTAGTACATACATCTCGAATTAAATTTGTATTAAACGTAAAACTTCTTTTAAGTTAATTATTAAAAACTCAAAATGTATCAACTCACATATATCGACAGGAGAAATTCAATTACGACGGTTTTGCGAGCATTGCCAGAAGTTTCGCTCGCAAAACCGTTTCGCAAAACGTTTTGCGAAATTTTCGTGCGGCTCGCGATCGTTTGGCAAAGGCTTAAGGTCCAGAGTCGGACCCTGGAGGTCGTGCATCACCAGAGTCTGGCAGGATAATAGCTCCCTCTTTCGAGGAGTCTTATTGTCGGACCATGCGCCAAGTGATTGATAGGCACCGAACCATAGAGCGGAGCTCCACGATATTTCGAAAGCTGCATGCGCTGTAGAAAACCGAACCACTCGTGATGCAAGAAACGCCTGCACGCGGAAACTCGCGTGAGAATTTGAGTGTGTTCCGGCCAAGTCCGCCCGCGGACTTGGATGCACTCTTCCTGGATCACGGTCATGAACTTCCAACGATCAAGGCCGCTGGTTCCGTTGGCAGAAAAACAAGTCGATAGTCTTCGTTTGCAAAATGTAAATCTTACAATAAACACTATCTTATTATGAAGGAATCTTTTTTTTTTTAATCCACAGCCACAGATAACAGCGCTAAGACTGTCATTAAAACAATGCAACACGCTGCATAGTGAAAATAACTCATTCAGCAATAATTAAACACATGGAACTTGTTAGGCTTTTGACTAATTAGCTGGTTTCTTCAAAGAATACTTATGAAATAGCGATCGATGCAATTAGTGATATGCACTGGAAACTTTGACTATTGAAAATATCCCTGTATTAAAGTCAATGTCTTTCATTTTGAATGCTCTAGAAATCTCATTAATTTACATTTAGCATATCAAGTAGTTAAGAAATGTTCTTGTTTAAATATAGGTATATGCAAGCAGACTTCTATTTGCAAGATGTAAAAGGCGAATCGTTGTATTTCAGTTACATGCGAATAAAAATTTCAAACGTATAAAACTCTCAGATTCTTGCACCGACTTAAACTTTTCAAATTACGCAAATGCATTGTCCGCCGGGTATAAGATCCATTTAGTTACAGTTGTCATAGTTGCCTTTAAATCCACCTTCGTGGATATAGGAACCTTCTCCCAAAGTGATTTTCCACAACGGAACTAAAGCCGTAATAAGGAAGGGTGTGCTGAAGAAGGTAGCAATTTGACCGGCCGGCAAAGTTCGTTGCACCTTACTATACGTCGATGAATTCTCTTTCTTTTTTAACGAGCACGCCGTTCGAGTTTTGGTAACATAAAGGAACAGCGTAATGTCAATGCCGTGCACATGGTTGACATGGTGGTAGGCGGTTCACCGCGACGCTCATTATCCCCGAAAGAATATTGGTTTCGGAGGCACACACATACAGACACACACATGCACGCATATACATATATATAATGTCAGGACCCGATGGTCATCTGCCGCGGTCTGTTCTGTGTATCAAGTGAAACCACCGCAGCAGACCGCGCGACTCGATCTTTCGCTTTCGCATATCATTATGAAAATTGTGCTCGAAAGGTGTGTAAGCCGCGAAGTTGCGCCGACTGCGCCGACGTGCATATACGCCCGACACATGGTTCACGCCCGAACGCGGAACGAACAAAAGCTGGAATACCTTTAACACTTTAACTCTCCTAGCCTCGCGTGTAATCGCCGGCGTAAACAGACCGTACACTTCAAGATGAGTAACAATGTTCGCCGCCGCTGCGCATTATGATGATCTTGGTCGCTTGGGGTTCGGTCGGTGCTCTATGTACTATGTCGAGAGATCAGCGCGACAAAACTAGGAAACACGAAACGGTTGTAAAATAGAATGAGAAACAAGTTTTGATAAAAAGTCGCTTCAAAAATCTTGTGGCATTTGAACGAGGCTTGCAAAACTTGATTTTTAAAATAAATTACAATAAAAATAATTATTTTCGAAGTATAACTTTTATGGTTCCTTACAGCACACAATATCTCATCATTTTAAATCAAATAATTTTCTATTCTATTTCCTCATAAACGTTTTTCAAGCAGTAGAACAAACGCAGAATGATCCGACGGAAGACTGAAAGCGTGCACAATGCCAATCTCACGATGTTAACCATGGAGCCAGCAACTTTCGACGGATGAAAACGCTCTCTTCCTTCGAATAAAAAATATCTCGATGTACATTGCTTCGAGCAGTCTCGTCGTATACCTTGCAAGTCTGATGTATGCAAGCACGGCGAGAAATCTGGTTTAGATACAAACCCTTCTGGCATGCGAGCACGTATCCGAGCGTGTCTACGGAGTCGGTTCGGCATTAGTTCTGCGGACGTTGGCATGCGTATCGGTCTTTGTGAATGTATGCGCCTGGGCTATGAGCTATCGCTACCGGAAACCATTCTTCCAACGGCCACCCTCTTGGTACCCTTTCCGGTGTAGAGACTGTAAATCTCCCATGGCACGCCAACCGTCCCGGGGAACTCGCCCAGAAGTCCTCTAAAGTGCCCTATTTTCATGGTCCGCCCGGCCCTACCCTTCCATGATTGAGCGGCTTAGATCACCTAGACCGATCGACAAAAGCTTACGAGATACCGCGTGGCGAGTTACACCCTCCTTGGACGGCTAGGAAGTTTCTGTCGGAACGTGGTAAGCTATACGGTGATTAGTTGACCGAAATGGTCGCTGCAATTACGAATATGTTATTTGATTTCTTTTTTGCTAAATTACTTTGATATTCTGATTTCTTCAAGTTTGAGAAAGAGTATCTTTGTCTTCGCGAATAAACGAATCTATGTGAATATTAATTACGGGCATAGTAATTACGAATATTCATGAGAGAATAACGGTACAAAAAAAAATGCGCGATAAACAATCTTCCATCAACGCCGTGCCATCATAACGGTTTACGTAGAATGCTTTCTTTCACTTTATCTCCTCTATCTCATTCTCCGACGTCGTTGAGGCGAGACCTCGTGCGGCTGCGATGAGGTTTTCCCGATGTAAACATCATGTTTAGAAACTAAAAAGGAGCACACAACCACAGAAATGCATTTATTACAGTTGCTCGCTTCCATCTCCGGTGTTCGTCATCGTTTACTTGTATCTTTTTTGTTGGTCTCTATTGCTTTCGACAATTTCACGGAATATTCGATCGTATTATACGTATATTCCGTTAGGATATTGTAATAAATTTCAATCGACGGCAATCAAAAGATTTCGTCATCGATATGCTTCGTTAGACGCATCAAAGCTGTATTTCCCGGCAGATCTGTAACGGTTTTCACCTGGCAGCCGTAATCGCGCATTCGACCTTCCTCCGCTCGTCCTTCCCTCACGATTACACCGGAGGCATTCGATGTGCGGTTGTCAGAATAGCTCTGCATCAGCTCTTCGCGGTAAATCGGTCGCATGCCTTGCGGTTAAGAAGTCCGTGACGGGTTCGAATTGTTGGTATCGATTCGAGTTTGATACCAGACGCCATCGCAATAGATCGCTCGTATGCATTTCAATTTAGTGTATGTTTTTTATCGACATGTTTTCTTGGCTATCAGAGACCTTGTATTAAATATTGGCTAAATTATACAGAGAGAGAAAAAGATTCGATGAAAAAAAAAACCTTTGTTTCGTTTTAATATTCCTGAGGACATACTTCTGGCACGATTTTGTTATTAAGCACTTTTTTGTACTACAAAAAAAAACATTTTTTTATTAAAAAAATCTAAACTTTCTTTTTGAGATCTTAATTCAGACAATTCAAAATCACAAAATCATACACCTTAGTATTTTTTGTGATAGTTGCCGCCAGGCATGCGACCAATCGTGCAGCCTTTGCGGTCGCAAGAAAAGGTATGCTGACCAGAGACCGCGCCAAAACGGTGAAATCGATCCGTGTCTGACGGCAGACGCCACATAATGGATCGCCGCAGTGTGCTCCACAGTCTTTCTCTCTCTGAATCTCCTTCTCCTCTTCCTTCCGTGCTTCGTACCTCCGAGGCTTGTGCAGACGTTTGGGTCGCGATGCCTCGCGGTGGCTCTCGCGCGAGCTCTGGCCCCCGAGGGGACCCGAAAACCTAACTTCAAAACGCACGCGGATAATTGGGGATAATGCTGGGGTTGCCGAGGCCCCGTAATTGCACGAGACCAGGCCCTTTCGAGGTCTCGCTCCCCACGGTCTTTTCCTCGCTCCACTCGATTCGCCTGGACCTCGTGCTAGCTGTCTGTTCGTCCGTTCGTCCGTCTGTTCGTTCGTCCTGGTAACGTCCGTCTGTCGACCGCTTTCGCAGAACCCGATAGTACCTAATTCGTTGGTTTGTTTCGTGCTGCCGTGTTATTACGCAGCTCGGAACTCGCGTAGTAGGTCAGCGTCGAGTCTCTGCGATTCTCGCAGTGGAACGTTGCCACTGCTGCTTCTGACCCCAAAAACCAACGGCTACGAGATGATGTTCTCCAAAATGATTCTATGTGCGCTATTACATCTTTAAAACGCAGTCGCTTCGGTTCAAACGATATAAGTTCGATCTGAATATACACATATCTCTTGAAAGCGAATGTGGTACGGTGAAAGTAACGTAAACTGTTAGATAACTAATAATGAGCAAATTATTATAAATTGTATATATTGTAAGTGATATTGTAAGAACGTGTTGAATCACACTGACGATTTGCATAGATAGTAGGCAAACGTACAAGACGTAATAATCACACAGATGCGCAATAACTATAATACTTCGCGGTATAATACTACATAACTAACTTTCAACATAAAAGTTGTACACGAGTGTAATTTCTTCATCAATATATAAATGCATGCATTTAATCTGCTATAATATTTGCCGATAACTATATGTAATTGAATTACATGGGAAAATTTATGATAAGAAAAAATATCATAAATTGAATAACAATAATGCAAACCGATACCAAACCTTTGACACGTGACAGAAACATTGTTTGTTTGTGTGTTAATTTGTATGTGAACGATTTATTTTTTTTTTCCGACCGTACGACGACTGTATTTATCCACAAGAATCCGATAAAAAATAATTAGTAGATTCTGATTATGTGCAACAAGTAAGTTTTCCCTAGCTCACGCGTGAAAACAGACTGTTAGTATTAAATGCATATTCAATGGCGTTTAATGGATCTACATAATAAACATCGAATGATTACCGCTTCAAGAGCAATGATTATTTAATCGTTAATGACGTTCAATCACGTTTCTTGTAGATGCAGTTTTATCTGAATCTAAGCGCATTATTTTCCCCTTCTCACGAGTGGAAGTCAGTATTGTGGTAAAAATAATCAACATAATAACAAACAAATCTCATCATCGTGTAGAAGACTCGTGAGTAACGCACCCTTTCAGAGATGTGCGCAGGCAACGACCTTAAATTACGTTGTCTCTATCTCTCTCAGATCGAGTTTGATACAATTATTCAATCTGCTAACGAGACAAGGATAAACATCTCGTTCTCTTCTGCTTTCATGTGAATGGAAGGTGACGCCGTTTACACGAGTTCTCACCTTTTCGTAACGAGTTTTACGCGCCCACTAGCCGGAAATGTATCTTTAATCCGTATTGCTCTAAATTACTTAATTGAAACCGTGATTGTGATTTTTTTTTCACAAAATTGCATTATTTTTTATTATTACACGTTAGATTAAGAACTTTACGTAAGAGATTTACTGCTAAATATTTATCGTTTACGTGATTATTTAAGCTTCGGAAATCTCTCAACGGAAACAGGCCAATCGATTCTTTGGTACAGGAACACTTCGCACGATCATTTATTATTCATGTGAGTAAGTCGCGATTTTTGAAGCATTAGAAATTCATGTGGACGGAACAGCTGTATATTCACCTGGCCTATACCCTAGCCTCAATCATTGATCGCGTGTCTGAAAACATGTTGTATACATTGGATGGCAATGTACAAAAATTTTTCCTAGTGAAATCTAATTGCTAGATATCGGTTCGCGTGATGCGCGAGCGCGAACAAAATATGATTTATTAAAATTTTTAAAGCAAATTAAGATCTATTTTTGCCGATTTTCTTTTTATTGAAAAAAAAAATTAAATCTCTCTTTCTCTTTTGGTTAAAAGAGTGAAAAAAAGAAATATCAGAACTGAAGTTTTGTCCAAGTTCTAAAGTAGACAACGTTATACGCAAATTAGCGGACAATCAATTAGCTTCAACTTCCGGCGCGTTTGATCAAACAAATGACAGAATCCCTAGAGCGCGGCTTATAAAAGTTTTGGTAATTGCGGAAGGTACAGGGCGGGATCAGGATCAAGTCTCGTTTCTTCGCTCGTGTATACACACGCCACTATCGAAGGGACTTTTTGTAAAAAGCGTGCAAGCAAGTTGAATTTCACCGTAGGCGACAAAACCTGCGTTCAGGATCTGCATATAAATTGGATTTCCTCCATCGTGTAAACAGAGTAAGAACGAATTTCGTAGGATTTCAGAGTTTTTCTCGTGAAACTCCATCGTTCCTCGGCTTTCTTGGAATTTTGTAGCTCGCGTGAAGCGCATGTTCCGGGACACCGCTTCGTTTCTTTTCAAGATGTTACCCAGATAAATCAAACGATGTAGCTGTTACGCGCGAGATCGTGCCTTTTATCCCGAACAATAGACAG
This sequence comes from Pseudomyrmex concolor, assembly GCA_014839585.1. Lineage (NCBI taxonomy): Eukaryota > Metazoa > Arthropoda > Insecta > Hymenoptera > Formicidae > Pseudomyrmex > Pseudomyrmex concolor. The sequence continues at coordinate 22,653 of QVOB01009914.1, read as the reverse complement.
GGAATTTAATACTTCGTTATCATTTATAATTATTGTATTCCACCGATGTTTAGCAATTCTATACCTTCGTGGATATATCTCAAAATTGCCGCATTTGAATAGATAATTATGAACGGAAAAATGCTTCCTCGCGTTGAACCGCGATCGTTAAATGAAGCAAGTTAGTCGATTCATAATTCATTGTATATTATAATAAATTTATAAATTTACGAGAGAACAGAAAGAAACTCGCGCGTAACAAAGCTTAGCAGCCACTTTATCATTAAACATTTTAACATATTCCAAGACTAAACACCTGGAATCAATGTAAGAAACGGACATGCGAGGTAGAACTTTAATTTTGAGATCCGCTGCAGGAAGTACTACGATTACTTTGTAATTCGAGCTACTAATAGTCACGAATTATATATCAACGGCTATATATTATCGCGCTCACGTCCACGCGCCGCGAGATACGCGGAAAAGATTCAACAGAAAATTTCCGAAGCCATCAATTTGGGAGTAAGTGGTGGGGAAGCGCGTTTCAATTCTTCACTCTCGGCAGCAATTCTAGTTCCACACGTAAAGATTTTCGTCATCGGAATCACACACGCGATATTTCGACAATTCCGATTGGCAGCCGGCCGTAATGTCTGATCGACGGCGCCAGAATCCGAGGAACTCGGTCGCGTTCTCCGTCGCTGTGAGACACATCGGCACATTCGGGCTATCATTAGCCGCATCTGCCGCGCGGCTGTGAGATACAAAAAAAAAAAAAAGGCAGTAATTACCACCTTAAACGACGTATATTCCTTCATTCTTACGTCTCAGTCTTTTGTTTCCGTAACCGCGAGTTCATCGTATCATCGTTAAAGTTATCCTTTGCTGCTGACTCGGGTCGAAGGTACCTATTTGCAGCCCGAGGCTTTAGGCGTGTTTCAATCATTTCTACTATTTCGGGCGCGGATATATCCTGTCCCGTTTTCGAGGAAACAGGATACGAGAGGATGTCGCGCATCTTTCGTCCTTGCCCCATTAAATCTTGGACAAAATAATCTGACTGGTTCTAGACCCAAATTTAGTTTTTTGTGACTATTTTTTGTGACAGCGAGATATAGCACAGCCTTTCGTTCTAACGTCTCAACAAGTTTTTTAGACGAATTTTAAACCAACTTTTATTAAAATTATTCTTAGTATTATTTTTCATTAAGTGCTTTCTTACTGTCACTTCGGTCAGATTCAGTTCACGCAAAATTACTTAAATTTGATTGTGAAGACCGATGAGTGGTAGCAGGTGCTAACATTCTTGCCGTCGGAAAGACAAACGAGCGTTGCGACGGGCGGCGCGCATGTTTCGCGGAAGAAATCGCCGGCGGTGATCTTGCGCGGCGAGATCAATCGGCAGAGAACTTCTTAAAATCAATCAAGGACATCCGAGTAATCGAGATCGCGATTAAACGTCCTTGTGGTAGTTCAAGGCTGAAGTGTCTCGGACGCAAAATGAAATCGGGGAGGTGGATCAGCTCGCCCACGGCTCCGTCAAAACCCATGAACGGGTTTCGGTACATTGATCGAGAACGGGAGTCCGTTCGATAACTAGGAGGATCTTATCTCGGGGGCTCCCAGTTTCGACGGTCGTCGTATCTCGAGCTCTTAAAAGATGTACCCTCGAGGGACGACGGACGGTGCTTTGAGGGCGCCGCATCGCGCCAACCACGCCTCCTCCACCGTTATTTACCTCCGTCCTCTTCGCCCTTGCGGTTTTATTGCCTTCTTCTCTCTCTTTTTCGATGTTGGTCCACCAAGCCCGGGAGCGATAGATACTCTCGGCATCAATAATGGGCGCGACTAGTCCGCCAATCTCGTCGACTTTACAAAAAATTGCAACTGACGATCTTTCCGTGCTCAGAAAAAACGCGTTTTGTAAAAAAATATGTGTCATAGTCGAACAATGACAAAGTTAAAAATATAATTATACAATATTATTACAATAAATAGTTTTCTAAATAATAATAATATTAACAATAATATTTTTTATATGAAGTCAAACGTATTATGACTTTATTTTTCTAGATTAATTTTAAAATAAAAACAAAATTACAAAAAAGATTGCGAATGATCTAATGTGAGATAATTTACGTTAGTTTAGTAATAACTAGTTTTTGCATAACGTTATAATACCTCTTGAAAGAATATATTTCAAACTAAGTAGCAAAGTAGTTACACTGATTTATGAGCTATTATTACGAACCAGATGTATTCGCGCCGATATATTCTCTGCATTATAAAATTCTCACGAGCAAAGTATCGGCTAAATAGAACTTATATAGCTGGACATTACGATACACTTTTGCAACAATGCGTGGCACTCAAAAGCCAACAACTATTATGATACGGTAGGAAATAACGCGTTTAATGCATGTACCTCATGAGTTATCTGATTCCATAAACCGATGGTTAAACGCTGACTCGTTGTATATTTTCTGAAATTGCCAGTGGACAATGAGTAGCGTCTTTATGCATCCATTAACGAGCATGAGCTGAGTAAACATGGGCGCTTGTAAGTGCCACCTATCGTACCATAGTATTTACGATGTTTTAGCACCGAGATAATTCCTGCATTCAACTTTACATGCTAATTTCCGTATCTGGTTTCTAGGAATAGTTACTCTACCTCACGCATATTTCGATTTTTTATTTTTTTCAAAAGCTCGAACAAAAAACCCTTCCTCCTCTGCATTAAAATTTTTAATAGCATCCAGTTCTAGATCAGATAAGGTCTAACAACGTTACGTCATCCAGATCGTCCCGGAGGCTACAAAGGATCATCGACATCCCCCTTATAGAGACTCCGTTTCTTCTTGTTGCAATAACTTTCAACCGACTGGTATCCGAAATTCCTGCGCGCAAGACAGATACGCTCACGGCTGAATAAGCAACGAAGAAAAGAACTTTGAGCATAAAGTGAACACCCCCGTGAGGACGTAACTTTCAAGGATATAAATCTCCCGGGACAGTGATGCTCCTGCCCCCGGCAGGAGCTTAAGAAGAATTCATTCGGGGAGGCGCTATATGCTTTGAAGACGAAGAAGCTATGGAGGTTAGCGAATTCTTTTCGTAAAGACAACTAGTAATTAAAAATCGATTTTTGGTAGCCAATTGGTCTTATTTTATCTACAAATTTGATTTATCTTGCAATCTTCTCTAAGTAATATAAATATTAAAGGCAATATAAAAATATAAAAGGTCAAACAGTGAAATAGTTTTACTTATAAATCTCTTAAAAAAGTGAAACACAACAATTAAATTTTAGAAAAAAAATATATTTCACATAAATACAAGCTGTAACAATTTAATTTTGTATCGATTTTTCACATACTTTACATCGTACGTTATAATATGTTAAAAATCTTTCTTAACAAATTTGAGCATTGAAGGTGGTTATGGATATGATATAATGCATTGTTCTGACTATACTATGTAGACAGCTACTAAGCTATAAGCTACATACTTAAAGAGTAGATACCTACCGATCACATATGCGTATTCTCATTATGACAAACATCCGAAGTAAAACTTTTAACAACAGTATAAATGTGAGAGAAAACTTTTGCAACATTTTAGGTGGTTAAACCTTTGCTATTACAGCAACGTTGTTCCATAAAAATGACATGTAACTTCTAACGAGAAAAGATCAAATATTCGTCAAAATGGCGACCATTCAGTCGCGCTATATGCACTTGATATATCACGGTGAATAACTACGTATACAGCATAAAATTAATCCTTTCGCCAATACTTCACAGACTTTATCAAGTATGAAACACTTCACTTCATTGTCACACTATAGACAGAGAGCAAAGTATCATGGACATTATATCATCTGTCACAAATATCGATGAACACAATCATGGAGTTGATTAGTGGATGGTGAGTTGATCGGATGATTGGATTCTGGATCAGCGATCATTCTTCAAAATCAAAATGGCGGCTGTCGACGCGAGTCTTGACGCTGAAAGGTCACGATACCGCGTTTCTCCGGTCAAAGTGACATTCCCAACACATTTGGTCCCGTTGCGGATCGGAGCGCACAAGCCGAACAGGTGTAACGCGCAGCGGCAGTAGACATCAACTGATCTCACATAACAACGTCCGATAAAATTGTTGCGTTTCCACCAAAAATTATCCTCTTTTTTCTCGCGGTATAAAAAGTACAAAATTGTGGTAATTTAGCCCCTACTACCAGAATGATGATGGCGACGGTAGCGCTGCTCCGCTTGTTGCTCACGAGGAGAGAAGAATTGAGGGTGTGAGAGAAAGAGAGAACTAGAAGAAGAATTTCAGAAGGAACAAGGAAGAGCGCGATATCGAGATAAAGGAGAGAACCCCAAAAGGAATAAGAGAGGAAGATAGGAGAAGAGATGAGGCAAAGGGAAGCGAAACAGGAACCTTTCGCTCGTGAATACGCCGTACTAACAACGAAGGACAATTATGGTTCAATATAACTGAGGTCTCTCTCTTCGCTCTCTCTAATAGTAATAGCTGAGGCGGCTGCTTCGCACGTTTAGTGCTCTCCGTGATTTAACTTTTATTTTGCTTATCGAATTAAAAAACCGCACGTCATAAAATTTATGCTTTATGCACGTGTTAATTCACACATGTCAGTTTATGAATTGTCAAGCGCAATGATGAAGGGAGCAAAGCTAATTGTTTTATATACACTTTTATATACTATTTTAAATACACTTAAAGTGGGCAATTAAAAATGAAACATGCTTTATCTAATTGTTTTGTATTTAAAATCGCAACATACCTCAATTTCAACGGCGAGATCCATTTCAACGGCAGATAATGGTAACAATTGCAAACGGTATTCCAACTTCGGAAATCGAATACAGCTCGCGCGGAGAGGACTTTTCGAACCGCTCTGTATTTCGCGGGCACTGTTACTCCTGACTCGCGTCGCCACTCGTGTGAACCCAGCCGATGCTTAAGCCACCGAGAAGGGGCATACTATGAAATTAGTATAATCACGATCAAAATTACTCGCGCCGGGCAACGTTGAACCACCAACCGCCGCTCAAATAACCCGCCCCGTCGTCGCCAATCGGAACTCGCGGAGTCGGCGGCCATTTTGCACGCTGCCGCACGCGCGTCGGCAGCTACGAATTACCGCAAAAGTGGATAATTTCTGCTCGCGGGGTAAACCGCTCTACCATGCTCGAATCCAGTTCCAAAACCTGCATGCATGCCGAAGAACTTCAATGGAGTTTATCGGATGAGACGAATCGATATTCCTCTACGAATGGCTTTAATAAATTAAGAAAACACACATGAGATACATGCGCTTTCTTTCTATGTCATTTTCTTAGGGAATAATTACGATAAAGAAAAAGAAAAAGCGGTTGTCTGAATATTCGATAAAGTATAATGCGTGCAGAGAAGAAAGGGAGTAAGCCAACACACATACACATGAGAGTTTTGTTGGAAGAAGTAATAGGTAGGGTAGATAAATATGTTAGACTTAGAATGTACAGAATTGTAGAATACAAAAAACGTCGGAGAACAAAGATGCATGCAAAGGCATCTGTATGAAGATGGATTTCTTCGTTTCCCTCGTATACATTAATCATCGTTGCAGATGCGTAAATGTGTACGTATACATATGTACGCGCGCACATACATATTCCTCTTCACTTCTGATAACTACAAAGAAACATCTCACACGACCGAAACTCGCAGATCGTACTTATGATGTCGCTCACCCTGCCTTTACCGCCGCAAGGCCATCGGCTCCTGTTCGCAGCACTGTGTAATTATAAGAACGAAATGTGTTTAGACTGTTCTCATTTATCGTCGAAAAAATACTAATATTAAATATAATAACTATTAATATCTATAACATGTAGAACTAATTTTAATAACATTAAGAAAACTCGGAATTATTTAACGCATTTTGTATTTTAAACAATTGGTTTTTTTTGTGTTATTAAAAAGATGTAATGACATAACAAGTAATATTTCAATATACAAAACTATTATTTCAATAGCTTAAATAAGTTTTTGCGTGTTGTTAAACACATGCATAGACGACAGCTTAACAAGCAAGAAACTTAAAATTTCACTCATCAACATTGGTGGATCCGATGGCAGACTCATTATAATCTAATTAGTGGCATCTGATGAAAGTTTTATATGCTACCTGTAAATATGTACAAATACGTCGGTGTGCAGTAAGCCTAATGCCGCCCAGAGATCAAGCGGAGGTTACGTTTCGTTATGTTGTGTTACATCGAGCGGGTCACTTTGATTATAGTTCGTTAATTATCGGTGACTGCGGCCAACCGAAATTAGAGGATTTGGGATCGCCACTCTCGTTCACACGTATAAAGCAGAGTGAGAATAATAAGAGCACGATAGTCGAGCTCTTCTTTTTTTTTGTATCGTATAAGTATACCGAAAAAAAAAAAATTTATTGACTCTGAGACATGATTAGTTTATACGTATCTAAATCAAAGAGATAATTACTGCAGATTTGATGCTTTATCAGTCAAGCGATACGATCAATAAAAGGATGTTCGAGATAGAAAAGAAAATAGTAAAATAATCATTTGTAAACAAATTAATTGTTACTATATGTATAATATATATATTACCAATTATTGCGTAATAAAATGACAAAATTAATCTTAATAACATGTATATTGTGTTGTTTCTTTTTGACACTATCCAGCGGTTTTTCACTTACAAAAGACTTTATTCTTCAAAAGACTCTTGCGCACCCAACGAGATCTGCATTGCAAAAGAGACGCGAAGAAGAAAGAACGCGACGGACAGAAAGAAGGGCGTAGCGCGGGAGATTCCTGCCAGTCCTTCCGCCGTTTTTCGAGGCGTATCCTATCTGCTACACCCGGGGCACGAATACGAATTAGGACCGAGTCGCAGCGGGATCGGGGCCCGGCCGATTTCGAGTATGCTGGCGCCTTGGGCAACAGTAAGTTGCTGCAGTGGGTCTAGCCACTGCTCTGCCCTCTGTAATTATATCATGTACAACCCACCGCCGCTTTACTCTTTCTTCGAGAGCGTTACTCCTTTCCCCTCTTCCCTTCTCTCCTCCTCCCGCGTATATTTCTGTTCCTTAGCGATGCTTCTTGTTGTTCAACGTTTGTCTCGTCGGCCGTGGTCCCGCCGGGGGCGAAGGTTGCGCCCGACCAGCCGTCTTCGAGTACCTCCTTGCCATCTCTCTCGAATTCTTGTCTAACTCTTTCAAATGTCGATCTTTTTTTACTTTTCTTTTAATCGTAACGTCACACTCGATTAGAACAATAAAGTTGCGTGACAAAGATATTCGATATAATTATTCAAAAAAACTGTCACAAAAATACGTTAAAATCACTTGTTTCTTTAAAAGAAACTAGGTGTTTTATTATTTTATTTGTATTATATGCAATACCGTATTTTTTTACAGTTACACAATGAAACGTTAATTATCAAAGCTTATATCACACCGCTGTAAATCATTTCAATTTCTTATCTAAAACTTCAACAAAGTAAAAACTTGATTGCAACAGATAAAGTCGCGCGACCAACGTTTTACTATCACTCTTCTGAAGCATGACTATCAAGCTATCGTTATTGCTTTGTCTTATCGTCAAATCGAGATTAACTTTACGCGGTGTAATTAGCACCGGGAAATTATTGCAAGTAGCGCGCGCCCTTGATTTACGGGACAAGGTGTACCCTCTGCCGCGCGGCGTTGTCTCGCTTCGCTTTTCTGATCTCGAGATTTCGCAATCTTGTATCTACCGCATTACGCAAAATCGTGCTAGCAATTATCTCATGCGCACGCACACGTGGCACGGTATATATCCTCCGTCCATCGCGCTGACCATCGTCGCGGTTGATCTTCAACGAGCACCGGCGCATCATCTGCATCTCGACTGCCTCGAGCGTACGGTGCCGCGTTGTGGATATTCGAGAAAGGATAATTGGTTCGGGAGCGCCATTTCGTTCGCGCGATCATCTCGATATATATCTCGATACGTATCTCTAACGTCATTCGGTGGCGGCGCGATTCCACGTGTCGATTTAATATTCGTGAAAAACGCGTCTGGTGCCTACGGACGGACAAGTGCGTGTGCTTTCATTTTTCTATCGGATTATTTATTCTGTAAATTATCGGAACGATCATCTGTGTCGTGCGTCGCTACATATAATTAAGAATAAAAAAAAAAAAAACAAGACGACTAGATCAGTATACTGCATGATAAAGAGGATTTGCATCATGTTTATCACCTGACAAGTTTTTAAAAATGCAAGATCTTCAGTGATCTTATTGACTTTGATCTTAATTTTAGATCTTTATGAAACTTTCAAAATTTCTATGCTCTTGGTTGCATGTGAATTGGTTGCAAGAATGGTTCGAAGTACAATTAGTAAGTGGCAGTGTACGCCGGCCGTACAGGAGATATATGCACGCACATGCATAGTTGCGCGAAATATATACGTATGGACAAAGTTCTCAGTTTGATGTATGATCTCTCTTTCTCTCTCTCTCTCTCTATCTTTCTCACTGGCAGAGATTTATGTTTTATTACTCAACAACGCTGCGTGTAGACGCTACCTCACAACGTATATATAATCGTTTCACTAATGAACTAACGCTATCCGTGACACCTGATAGAAGATAACGCGCTATATCTACCACGGACGTGAATTATTGCCTCTTAACACGAATCTAACGTCGAAATAAACGAAGATCTTTGGCCCGAAACATATTTTAGCTGTTTGTTCTTTTCGATATATGGTTTTGTGTCCATGAAGATTTGTTCGTGTATGTGCGCATGTAATTTTTCCTCACATAAAACTCACGATCTTCCTGAATACTGTTTTCCCGCAACGAGTTTTTTAATTAACTGTAATTTAGCGAAGAATGTTTCCTCGGCTCATAGATTTCAATTTTGTTACACGTGCGTATGAAACAATGATGGCGATTCCCTCTACGGCGTATCATTATTTATGTATACATCGAAGATATTTTAAAATACATCGTTCTTCCTTTGCAGGTGGCAAGTAATTAATTAATTAACTAACCGTTTGCTAATTATGTGGATTAAATAGCTACTCATGTTATATCACGCGAATAGTGTCTTAAACTTCATGATAAAATGTTCATGTCAACTTAATTTGCGTCATTATTATAATTACTGACCGTTTAATTAATTAGTTTTTTTTCGCAATATTTGCTGACGGTTTTCTTTTAGCAGAAATTGTCAATTTATTTTTAGATAACACTGTATGTCATCGCTCTAATATAGCGAAAACCATCACCGTGTAAATGTTATCGTACAATATGTATTGTCTTATATAATTGCTATCAAATCATATAAAAGAACACACTCGTAATGAGAGTCACTCTTCTAGAAAGGGAGTTTGCGATCATTGATTTGATATAATATGCAAACATGACGTCTGCCACGTCAAACCACACATTTTCGACCGAAGGTTTGCGTGCACGCAGTCCACTCGATCGGAGTGTTAAAACCGAGCGTGATACCCTTTTTTTTTTTTTTTAAGGAGTAACCAACGACAGTTGCCGCACCTTAAGATGTACAACAGATCGCATGTTCATATTTGCGCGTAGATCTAGCAAATATAGTAACTTTATTTTTTGAGCGACGCTTTTGATCAGGTTTCATCGTAAATTGGAGTGCAACATTATCACTTTAATTGCAAGACTATAGATAATAAAAGTAACGAAACTTTTTAAGTAATAAACAGCAATGCATTCTTGAAAAGAGAAAGACACAAAGAAGAAGGAGAAAAGGGAGAGATGTAATTTATTTAATATAATTTGTAAATTCTTTTATTCTGAAGCAATTTATCCAGATAGTGTATGTACACTCATTTATCTCTACATATTCCATTAACCCTGTCTATTGACAAGAACTTTCTGACGTGTAATATCGTCGTTAGCTAAAATATGTGACAGAGCGCCACATTAACCATATGTTGAATTTTCTTTTTTTTTTTTCCTATGTACAGACGTTCCAAATAATATCCACATAAATATATGTCTCACTGTTATTCATGCAGCAACCATCAGTAGTAATTTACTGGTATCTTCCGATTTGCTGGAAAGTCCTTCTTGATTGCGGCGCGAGGCCAGGAAGGTGCGAAAGTAATCCACTTTATCCGTCACACCTCACAAGCTAAACCGGGCATTGATTTCACATTAGTGCACGACCGACACATCGCGCCCATTTTGTCCTCTTCCTCCTCTTTGTCCTTCTCTTATCCGTTGATAGCAATGTGTGCACAATACTTGTGTGTATGTACGAACGGTGCTCACGTGCGCTCGCCGCGACTACATTCGTTTGAAGGGACCGAAGCTTGACGCGGCCGGGTTGCAGCACGCAACGTCGAGGGCGGCGGCGACCGCAATATTAGATTAATGGCGGATGTACTTCACTTTCAGAGGGCGTCCATCTCTCTCTCTCCACCCGTCATAGAATCTCCACGGAAATTGAGCTCCTCGAGTAGCGTCGACTATAGCGGTAGACTTCGCGCCCGCCAATCTCGAATTCGATATCTTACTTCGGCATAACGACTGAAACGCAAGAAGAGAACTTCTAGCATTGCCGTTTGAAACAGGTGATACAACAAATCGATAAGCCTTTGACATGAATCACAGTTGTACATTGTGATGTTAAAAGATTAGTCACGATGTATTACAGAGAAATAAACTAATCGATTTCTACAAATATCTTAAGACATGAAGAAATATTTCTTATACTATAGACTGTATTGTGAAAAAAAAACTCACTTAGCAAGAGAAGTAGAAAATTTATTTTTTATTTTGCAAACCAGCGTCACACAAATAATATTAATTATTTGAAAAATTTCGAAACTTGTATAAATCAGATTTGAGTTCTTGTACATGTATTGCATTTTCGCGTGTATGTAAATCCATGATACAGACCCGAACCAGTTTCTACCTCCGATCGATGCGGGATAGCAACTGCGTACCGGGCGATCAAGAGATCGGCGGGCCAGATCGCAGTGTGACGACGACAACGAAGTCACGGCAAAAAGCATAACCCAACGTGGAAAAAACGATGCAAAGAGTTATAGCCGGCGATGTAACGGGAGAAAGGCGCTCGACGTCTCTTTGCTTGAACAAGCGGCAGCGACAGCGATGGCCTCGAGGGCCGAACATGGCAGAGAAGCGGAATGGGAGATTCCCGACTGCGATCGCGATAAGATGCAGCGGCGTTGTCGGTTGACAAAGGGTCGTAGGAACGCCTACTCAGATCGGACGCACAACCGCTTGCGGGGGCGTCCATATTAAAATCGGCCACCCGTCCCGCCGCCCTTCCTATCATCCCTGTTTCCCTCCCATCATACCCCACCATCGACCGGTCCCGTGATCTTGTTTATTACCCGCGCGTACACGCCGGTTGCCAGAAACTGCAGCGACCCCTTCCAAGCGTGTGTTACAGCTGTTTGCAGCTGGTTCAAAATATGATTCTGCTTAGATGCACATTAATTATGTGGACTTGTGACATTTTTGTAACATAGAATTTACTGATTTAATTACTACACAAAAAGGAAGTTATGAAATTATTTAAAACATATTTTAATTTATTCTTTTCTGAAGTATTTTTATATAACCAATGCCTATTATTTTACTTAAATGTGCATTTGACATCTAACCTATAAACATACTAGAAAATATATGTAAAAAAATACATAAAACAAATAAATCGTTCTAAAAATAATAGAGACTTATTATGTATTAGTACATATGTGACTCTATACATATACGTAATAGAAATACTAATTACTCAAAAGTATGATAGTGCTGCTCTCTGAAATCATTTTCATCAACCTACCTATCTCTGCTGATAAACCCAGAGAGACGCCTGAGAGCGGCCATGCTCATAAGAGAATGTGTAATCGTCCGTCTTTTAATCGAAAATTAAACTAAAACCAATTTTACACTCTATACGTCTGAAGCTTGCTTGGAAATTAATGTTTCCCTCGACTTGCCAAATTTTACGAATTTGAGTCCTAGACGTTCTCTGCGTCATTGGTTAAGAGCTCCGTGTATAAAAGTCATATTTAAGTGATTTTTTAAAATTGTATTAAAAATAGCTGTCTCTCCCTGATTTCCCGTGGCTCACAGTGTATCTCCATTTTTTTTCATGACTTTACCTGTTTCTACGTGCCTCTCTTTAACGAAAAGCATCGAGACCTAGACGTTCTCTGCGTCAATGGCTACGACCAACGTATATAAAAGTCGTATTTAATTGATTTTTTAAAATTGTATTAAAAATAGCTGTCTCTCCCTGATTTCCCGCTCCGTGTCTCTCCATTTTTTTTCATGGTTTTCCCTGTCTCTTTGTATCTCTCTTAAACGAAAAGCGTTGAGACCTAGACGTTCTCTGCCTTAATAGCTAACAATAAGATCAAAGTGTAGTATCCGTGAGTACTTGATCCGTGACGAGGAGGTGCATCTTGTTTTTCTCTAGAGACGGTAAGTATGTCTTTTCTCACGTAGTTTCTGCGCTCGTTTGCCGATGGATTCTTCTTCCGGCAGGTTTTATTTCTTGTTTTATATATTATTATTCGCTAGCGCGACAATAATGTCGTCGCTAGAGTATAAGAAGTGAATAGTATTCTACCTCGAGTGAGTTTGTTCCTCTGGAAAACATTAGTTGTATAAGTAATTTTTACCGTGTTGTACGCGAGCCCGGCAGTAATGTTATTTTCTGTATAAAAGTTGGCCTGTATTTTTACCTCAGGAGAGCGCGTCTTTCCGAGGAACATTATTTGAAAAATAAACGTTATTTGAAAAATAACTGAGCTATGATGTAGCAGATTAGTGGCTGTTACTGCAAATGCACACACATGTAGATGTAAGAATAATTTCTACTTATGTAATCCTAGAGTATAGTTATTTTATGTAAAAACTTCAAAAGTTTTTTTTAATAATATGAATTTGAAGTGAAAAACATTATCAATAAACATTTTTAAATAAAAGTTTATGTAGTATTTGATGTTTGATGAGCAAAAAGCTAACGGCGTTTCGGTGACTTTACTTCGCAAAGTATATAGTTTTAAGATATGGTTTTATGGTTTCAGTGTTGCAGATTTTTTTGTAGGTTTAGAGATGGTATATAGAAGATAGAATAGGAGAAATAGAATCGTTTTTAGAGTTTACACAGTATTTATTGTTATATAATATTTAGTGTTTATTAAGTGTATGTATATTATTTCGTCTCACTTTACACAGACTGCGAACTGTCAGATGCAGTAACATGTACTGCTTCTGGTGTGGTTAAAAAATATAGCACACGCATGTGTACATTTGAAACTTTGCATGAAATTTAAAGTATTGTGTTTCATAAAATGAAATAAGTTTTTTTTTTTAATGTTGTTTGCTTTTCACATTGCCCAGAAGAAAACGGCAACTTTTGGTCATAGTACGGAAGAGAACCATATTTATTTGTGCCGTACGCACCGACGAGTCGCTCGTTGTTATGGTAGTTGCTAATGTGCACCGTGGTCATTGCGTTGGCTTACAGGATAGACAAGCTATTACTGTTTCTCATATGGTCCTGGCCGCTCAGTCTTCTCTCTGCTATTTACAGGTTCTCATATGGCTTACTTGTTAGTTCCATAACTGTCAACTTGAAGCGTTGGTTTTGGTTTTGTGGTTTGTAAATTGTAATATAATGGCATTCCCATTGTAATACTCCAAACTGTGAGAAATTGTGTTTTTCAAAGCCCACCAACTGATAAAAAATCAAATTAACAATTAAACTATAGTAAATTAATTTTTGCTTTTTTATTAATTAGATTGTCAAGATGTTTCCACAAGGTTCGCAAAGGAAATATTGGATGTTCAGCGATGAAAGTGATTTGACTGCTTTGAGAGAAAAAACCAATGCTGTATTTATTGAAAAACATGGAGCTAACATGACTGTGAGTCCAGTTTTATATTTATTTATTTATAATTATAATTTCTTTTTTTGTTTACAAGTGTTGTATTTAGTTTTCATATTTTTACACTTCTACTGTAGGTTAGGAAATGAACAATATTGTTATAAACTTTATATTTCAATAGCTAAAGGAAAGGGAGGAACATTTTCTGTCACATTTAGAGGAACGTACATTACTACGTTTCTATGAATTGCAACTAAGAGATTTCTGTCGTCGATTTAATCCACCAATGCCACGTGTCACTGTAGCTACAGCTTTGCATTATTTCAAACGATTTTATCTTAGAAATAGTGTGATGGATTATCATCCAAAAGAAATTTTAGTCACTTGTGTTTACTTAGCATGTAAGGTAATTATTTCTTTTTTTTAATTTTCAATTTCATACTCTTTATTTCTAACCTTTTTTGACTTCTCCTATGAGTACCATATTTTAGGTAGAAGAATTTAATGTCTCTATATCTCAATTTGTGGCAAATATTAAGGGTGATAGAGAAAAAGCATCTGATATTATTCTTAATAATGAATTGCTTCTCATGCAACAATTGAACTATCATCTTACAATTCATAATCCCTTTAGGCCTATGGAAGGTCTTATGATTGATATAAAGGTATGTAAGTTTTATGTTAGTATGTAAAGATATATAATTTTTTATTTTGTATATGGCACTGTAAAACAACATTACTTCTCTTTATAGACGAGATATACATGTCTGGAAAATCCTGAAAAACTAAGGCCACATATTGATGAGTTCTTAGAAAGAGTTTTCCTAACAGACAGTGTTTTAATTTATGCTCCAAGTCAAATTGCATTGGCCGCGATTTTGCATGCGGCATCCCGAACTTCCGCAAATTTAGACAATTATGTTACCGACATATTGTTTCCAAGAGAGGAATTAGGAGGAATTATAGAGGCTGTGCGAAGTAATTATTTTTATATATTGCTCAAACTTGCACCCAGTTTTTTTACGTGCCATAGTTTGTCCATATTAATAAATTAAATCTTTCAGAAATACGTTCAATGGCTAAATGTGTAGAAACTCCTTCACGAGAGGTAATAAAAGCTTTGGAGAAAAAATTAGAAAAATGCAGAAATCAGGAAAATAATCCGGATAGTGAAATGTATGTACATTTATATATTTATTTATTTTTATCTTATTTTTCAATGACATTTGTGTAAACTATTTTAGATACAAACAGAGAATGCAAGAAATGCTAGATGAAGAGGAATTGCAGGACAATGAGAAATATGCAAAGATTATACAAGATCAAGCAGCTCATGATGATAAAGTTCTTGGAGTTAATAAAGTATTATCTCCTGCTCTGTGATAATATACTTAAAAATTGTATTTTTTATATTATAATAAAATTGTCCTATACACAGTATGTGATATACTCTTTCTGTATAATTCAAATAATTTACAATTTTTGGTTTTCAACAATAATATATTTTACAGCAGTGTATTTATTTATATTTATCATTAATGTCAAAATGTAAATATTGTGTTCGTTTTCTTTTAAAAGAAATTGCACTTTACGAGTATCATTTTTATTTATAATACACTCTAATTCGAACACGTTAATTTTGCACATATATACACTATATGTTCTCATTATAAAAATACACTATAAAAAATGTTAATCTCAATAAACATACAGATTTACTTATAACTTATAGACTTTTATTATATTTATGTATACTTTTTATAACTTTCGTCAATCTGAAACTAAGGATCATGATGCCTGAAGTCTAATCTCTGAGTAAGTTGCGCGAGATGATTTGTCGATACACTTGGAAAAATAGATGTTTGTCTCACTGATAAATTACTAGGCAGTGGTTGAACAATAGGTAATGCAGGAGGTAATGGCAACGGTGCTAAATGTTGTGGGAGCATTGGTACTCCCAGTTGCGGTTGTCCCGGATAGTTGAAAAACCTACGAAAAGACGTGTAGGTATATTAACGTGGTCGCACAGGAGAACGGCGAATACGATTAATCTTAAATATTGTTAATTATATTTATAAAAAAAAAACGATGTGCCAAGTTTAATAATTTATAATAAAAAATTATCATTAATTTCTCTTAAACTTTAATACGCACCATAATCGATCACCAACAAAAATAGGTCGTGGTGCTGGAATTCCTAGACTCGAGTAATATTGTTGTGCTAATAATTCAACGTCATTGGTATATTTTCTTTTCCATTTAGTTCGTCTATTTTGAAACCATATTTTTATCTGTAAAACAATTAAAACTATGAAATTACATATGATATATAAAATATATAAATATGAATAATGGAAATAAATATAGTTAACAGAAATAAAATTATTAATTTTATGCATATCTTTTAGATAAATTTAAAATTGTTCACATTTGTTCTGATTGGGAGGTAAAATATTTGCCCCGGGTGAGGATCGAACTCACGACCTTAAGATTATGAGACTTACGCGCTGCCTACTGCGCTACCGAGGCCCTTGCAAAAATATCGTCTTTTACTAATAATTGTAGATAAGCTCTGATATAGTATATATATGAATGAATATAATATGTAACAATATTGCTTATATAATAAAACATTCAAAAATATAACTTTTTTCGTAATGTAATCTGTAATACAATAGTATATCTAAAATAAAACTAAAGTAAAACAAATTCACGGCAATTAATTATATTATTATTTTATTAATTATTTTATATTGCACTAAAGCTATAAATTCTACATAAAAAATGATTATGCTGATTTCATAGAATAGTAATGTAACTACGCTGAACGAAGTGTCATCTTTTTGTGAATCAATATTTTCCGTCTTAAGTTCTACGAATCTGGTTCGTGTAAGTAGCTGCTTCTCGCAAACATACGTTTGACTATTCTAATTAAAAAATCGACGCCTCTTCGGTTCGTCGCCTCGACGGCACGCAGCAGCCGTCGCTCGGTACATTTCATTCTGCGGCGGATGCGAGCCTCGCGACGACGGAACGTATAAAATGGCCTGTGAGAAGGGAAGAGAAAAGAGACCCTCCCGAACTGGCTCGTTAACTCCGAAAAATATTGTGACAGTTATGTCTGTGCGACACGACGCGTCTCCTTCTTGCGTCTGATCCGTCGTCCGATCGTTCTCCTTTTCGACTACGATTGCCGAGATAATTAAACGGCTCGTTCGCGATATTTCGACCGGCGCTGGCAATTATTGTCGGCAAGCAACCGACCGGTGACGACGCGCAATCTTCGCGATGGCGAATATTTTGGGTGCGCGTCGTAAATTAATTAGTTTAAAGCGCGGGTGGGTATCAAATCGCGCACATTACACATCGCGCAAGTATACTCTTGAGACTTATGCAACCCTCGCACTTTGCATACTCTCTAGTAGAGGAATCGTCATGTTGGGAAATTATAGTACATATTCTCTCGCGAGAGACTGCGGTTAATATTAGAAGATAATAATATCCGTTGAAAATCCGTTTTGTTAGAGTATGATCAAGGCAAGAATATAAAGCGCTAAACTTCAATATACGCGTGACTAAAAAGAAAACCTTTTTTCAAAGTTTTTCACTCTCTATAAAATAATCTTTTGTACATAATTATATTTATATGCAAATCTGTGAAACTTTTAAAAATTTTTTGTAAGCGTTATATTAACATTATTTGAATTATGAATATATTAGAAAGAGATATGCAACAAACTATCTTTAGGAGAAAGAGTTAACACTTGGCAAAAACTTTCTTTTCATAACGTGCGCGGGAAAAAAGAATGGGTAAGTGCTAATTGGTTTTAAAGAACGATCCTCCCCCATGGCGCCACGACCTGGCGCCTGGCACATATGGTATTCCATCAGCCCATAATTTACAGCCAGTTGATTGTAAGAAACAGAATACAAGGAACTTAAACTGCTTCAGGTGCTGAAGAAAGTCTACGAAAGACATTATCGCGATTTATTGAGTACAATATCCTGTTCCGGTCACGAAACACATCTAATTTAGATACTCTACTCTGTTTTCTAATTAAATTGTTAACGATCTACGTAAAAATAGACTAGAGTGATTACCAGCACAATTGTAATCAATAGTTTTAAGAGAATTAAGAGCAACTGTTATTTAATTACTTTCTCAGATATTTACTTGCGTTTCCGTGAGTTTTAAGTTTTTACTCAGCTGCAGCCGCTTCGCCACACTCAAATACTTGTTCCTCTCAAATTCCGCCTCTAAGGATTTAATTTGCGCGGCAGTGAACGCTGTGCGAGGCCTTTTCTTCCTATCGTCGTCGCTAATAGCTGCGGCGGTTTTCTCCTGACCATCTCTGTCCGTACTTGTGGTTGAATTTGCACCGCTACTGCTGGTGCACGCTTCTGCAAGAATATTCTGCATCTTATACTGATGCGCAACACAAACAAGCAACATAACTTTCTTAACATATTTTTTATTCCAAAACTAATTAGCAACAGCATATATTTAGTTATAATAATAGCCTGATGTTGCCACACGAAAGGAGCATAAATCTTAAATCAAATATTCATGCATTACGTAAATGTATTTTTGATGATCGAACATTTAGTGTATCGGAAGTAAGTCATCAAACGGCGCGGCACGGCTAAGTAACTGCAAATTACAAAGCGAGAAAGTATTACGAATAATAAATGCGAGCACCAAAATCGCATCATCATTCATTTAAAACTCGTTCGCGTAACACTATATATCGTTATCCTTTTAATCGCTTTTGAATGAGGTTAACGCGCGCAAGTTTGTGTCGTGCGAGAAGGCTCCAATTACTCTCGTGGAATTCTCTTCCTCATCAATCTCGTGACTTTTTGTATGTTAGTTGTTTATGTTTATATTTATCCCGGCTCACAAGACCGCGGTCTTACACGACCGTCGCACCGCGTGTGTGTCGTGAAAGATGTCTTCGGTCTCGCTTTTAAGCGCGTTTGGTTACAAGACCGCGCTCTTTTAAGAGCCGGAGGATCATCTTCTAATTATCTGCCCATTCGTCATCCGACGAAAAAGTGTGGCACCGCGACAACCGCGTCCGAACTTTCACACTCGCGATTAACTCTGGGAACATTACTGGTTCGTGTTGAGATATTATTATATATGTAATGTTCCTCTTCGTAAAACTTTTCAAGATATATAAAGCTGACACTTTTTTCTGAATAGTTAATTATTTTTTCAATTAATCGTATGACCTTTAAAAAATAAAATTTATTTCTCAAGATCTGTACGCGTTAAAACCGAATCATTATATTTGTGCTATAAAGAATCAAAGAGATCTTTAGTTAAACTACTTTTTAGAAGTTATATGTTGTAGTATGCAATATTTACATTACAATACATCGTAATAGTTTCTTATTATGTTACTTAAAAGTGATATAGAAACAATAAGTTAAAAGTTGTTGAACAAAAATGAGAAGATCGGGAGTAGCTTCTGCACTGTGTGTTTACTTTTGCACTATTAATAAATATCTCGTAAAAACTATTTACGGTAACGTTATTCGAGACGCCATTTACTGGCTACTAATTGTTAGATGGCGACGTAATTGTCGCAGTTTCCGCGCGTTTTTCGCAGCTCTTTATAGTCGTACAACAAAATTGTCGGCTAAAACTGTACTGTCTCTAATTCACTTCGCGTAGAATGTACCTACTACTGATGTACGCGCTCGATGCAGTCCGCGCTTCGCGGTTTTCATAGAGAATAGCTTATGTCAGTTGCAATAAATAAGATAATGCCAATATTTTATTTTTTTTTGTGTTATCTGATATTTTTTAAATATTTAAAGAGAAGATGAAAATAAGCTGATCGAAATCATATATCATACAGTCATCATTCACTTGTCAAAAATCGTGAGATTAAAAACTGTCAAGATATAAATATCAAAGCTAAGTTCGGTATGAACTTCTTTTTCAAGTGATGCACATAAAATCGTCACAACCTGCTCGCAGCCGGAAATGTAAAAAAAAAAGGTAGAAAAGAGAGTCTGCAAGGGGTAAGTCTCGCACGGCTCATTTGTCGTCGAGTTTTTGACTCGGTTGCATTGACGAACGAGCTCTGGAAAACAGCGGGAAAGGATTGCAGAGGAAGCGACCGCAAAAAGGAGCCGACAACACGAAGGAGAGCGGAGCTCGAAGAGAGCAGCAGCGCGTTGAACGTTGCGGAAATAGAACCACCACGCCTTCTAGTTTACCTAATTGCTGTGAGCCACAGCGAACTTGTCTCCTAATTATTCAGTGACGAATGGCGCGAGAGCGCAAAAACAAGCACGGCCAAATCTCATTCGTCTAACGTTACTGGCGAATTCACGTTCCGCGATCAACTGTGAGGATAATTAATTCAAGCGCGAGTCACGACGATTGGCAAATCTGCCTAAGAGATAGTTTTACGAATGGATCTTTTGTTGGCAATTAAGATCGCAATATTCAAATAGTGTGAAATTTAATTAAATTATATCAGTAATTACGAAATAAATTCTGGATAGAAAGACATTACTCAATCTGACATTTAAAAAGATTTGAGATATTCGCCATTTTAATATTTTTATCTTAACGTTATTAATATATTTTAGAGCGTAATGCATGCGTACGTGTTCCAGCAAAATAAAAATACACAAGAAATATAGGCGTCAAATGTGAATATAAAACTATTGTCCAAAACGTCGTCCATAGGATCAAGAAAAGAAGTACAATTTCTTTCGCGAGTCGTCCTTATATACGCTGTTTTCTCACGAAGATTTACGTATTCGCGTTGACGGCTTTGTAGTTGGACGCGCGACGTCTCACATATCTCAGAGTCCCAACACACGACGCAAACGAGAATTGTCCTTTCCTTAGATCTCGAATTTATCGCGTCGGCCATTACGGTGTGTAAATCACGGCGAGGCTACGTGCCCTCGGATGGAAATTAGTCGTTGAGGTCCTCGAGGGCGTGCGAGATGCCACAGAATTGAGTCGCTCGGTTCTTGTATTAATTATCCGTAAGACGTTAGGTCGTTCTCTATTACGCTGTGTTAGATGTGTGTATAACCGGAGTAAAATATATTAAAGTTCTACTTCTATAGCAATTGTATTTTAATAACAACTATTCTTGGCAACACTTTTGTATGAAAACTTTGCAATGTTTCTCGAGAAAATCATAAGAATATTATATAACTAATAATGAATTAACAGCGTTTTGTTTTTTAAAGCATCGTTTATTATAGTTGTAATATTTTCTATTACTCACTTTGTAAACTTTTTTAAACATTTATCATTTATAATACAATATCTGAGAAGTAGCTTTTTTTATTAAAGAATTCCAAAGAATTGGAGTTTTGGAAGAATTTCAAAGACACGTCTTGTTATCGCCTTTTTTTGTTTTATTGCGAGAGAGCAGATTTTGCCATATTTTCGTGGCAGAATTAGCAAGAGACAGATAAATAGTGAACGAAGAGCAAGAACATTGAGTGGGCGTGGAGCCTGCAGGAAGTAATGGATCAAACTTACAAGCGACGGTCCTCATCCCTGCGATCTTACGAATTCGTTAGTGCAAGAAGTCTTGTGTAGAGTTGTAACAATCAGTTCGTCTCTGTACTCGTATAATAATATGCTACCTATCTATCTTAACGATTCAAAATCAGTCCCGGATGGCAATAATTCTTGACGTCTTCAAAGGTTCAAAGTAATCCTTCGAGATCTTACGATGTACGCGCACTTGCGCTGTCTCTTATTAGTTAAGAAGACTACGTTTAGTTTCTATTGATAAGATTCTACGATAGTACATTGTGAAAGATTTTGAAATACTATTATTTTCTTTTGCCAATGTTAAGACTAAAATGATAAGCAATTGCTGCCACCTTATTAAAAGTCTGCTCTTTAAATCTCTATTTTTCGCTTTGCTTTGTTAAAACTAACATGTCACATTTTTTTGGAAATAACATTATTTACTGATTATAGTAGTGCATAATTAACTATAAATAAATTACAAATTCTTGAAGATTTTATACTATTTTTAACAGAATTAAAACTTCAAAATTAAACTGTTTTTAAATTAAATTTATATAATTCGCAAAAATGTTCATTTTAAATTAGACTGAATAATTTGCGTGGCATATTATCTGTGAATGATATTTTACAGTTAAAAGACAATTGCCATTAGCAGTATAAATTGATTAATTATCTTTAATGAAATTCCGCAAAACAGTGAATATTTTCACAATAATACAATAACGATATCATCGGCTTTTAATCATAATAACTTTAAAGACTAATATTGACAAGTTTAAATATTCGCGAAATCTTTATTCTGCCTTTTTTGCTCTCTATTAATATAGCAATTTAACAAAATAAATACAGGTGGTGGACACTTGTATAAATTGTGATTAGCGATCATACAAGAAAATTTATTTTTGCACTAAGAAGTTATTGAATTATAAAACTACACATATAATTTTAAAAATTACAAAATATTGAGAATAATTAAATATATTCAAATCAATTTTCTCTCATTATTTATTTTTAAATATCTTTATATTTGTGGCGTTACAAGATTTATCATGATAGATAAATCAATGCTCGTGGAAAAAGAAGTTTGAAATATTATTAATTTTTCTAATATTAGTCTTACAAGAAAGTGTTAAAAATTATGTAAACGCAAATAACGTAATATCGTAATTAGTCAAGATTAACTTGAGTTGGAACAAAAA
>QVOB01009913.1:0-21023 GCA_014839585.1 Pseudomyrmex concolor | reverse complement strand
CGCTGGGTAATGGAACGTATTCCGAGAGACGTGCGACGTCTCACGGATAATTCCAGGTGGAAATACTGAACCAAGCGCTTTTTTCCAAACGCAGTTTCAACTGCGTCATTTTTATGCTGCTTTGAAGGCAACGTTATGCCGCGCATCTCAATATACTTGTTCCATCTTGTTCGAAACATCTTATTCCATCTTATTTCCCACGACTGCAAGTCGACTATCGCGCAAGACACTATAATACTATTCAGTTGCACACGTACGTTATATTTGCCACATAATATTCTTTTCGTATTGTTCCAGAATTATTATTACGGTCGATAAATTTAATTTCAAGTATACTACTTGTGCAATTTTATCGCGAGCTTATCACACAGAGTGTATGAGGTCAAGTGTTATATATTCGTGTTAATGTGATTAGTTGATAAATATAGATAGATCGAGAAAGGTGTGTACAAGAATCAGGTTTCTAGTTCAAACAAGTCAAAAATGATCTTTTTTAATAACAATTTGCCGTAAAAAATTTTAATATTATCGTTTGTTATCTCAAAACTACCAAAATCTTTATTTTGAAATTAAATAAAACTCAAGAATCGATCAAACAGTTTTGAAAAATAGTTAAATTTTTTTCCTGATAGATAAGTCAACGAGTGATTTAACCGCAAGCATATGTATATTCCAATAGTATTCGGAAATGACTTGACCCGATTTTTTTTTGCAGTCGACATGTTGTTGCATGCAAGTTTTAACGGAAGTTGTGCGCGGCGACAATGAATTTTCGATGCGGTGAATGGGATAAAACGTGGCGTGATCCGTTTATCGTTTTAACGTTTCCAGAAACAAGATCCTGAGCGTAAGTATTCCCCGCGTTAAGAATATCTCTGTGATTTATGATACGATCCGTGCCCGCGGACGCGAGTTCGGTATACCAGGATAATAAACAGAAGAGAACCGAAAGTGGAAAAATCCGAAGGGAAAACACTGCATTCTAAAAGAATCACGGTTGCATTTTCAAGAGTTGCGAATTGAGTTTAGTATCAATCCATCATTCTTAATGATCAAATATTAATTCTTACTCATTTCTTATGTATTTTTCAATGAAAAATTGATCTCAAGTAATAAAAGTATACAATATTTTAAGAATATCTGACGCGTGTATGTGTGAGAAAGAATAGAGATAAGTCGACCATTAGTGCCAACGAGAAAATTACTTCACTCTACTTCAACCGACTTATCATGGCTCGTTGAGTAAATCGAAGTCGAGACGGTCTTCCGTTACGGAGATACGCCGAAGTCGGACGCACCCGTAACTTCTTAAGGAACAAAGAGAAACACGTACGCTTCCTTCAGTCATCTGTCTAATCCGCGAAATCACTCGAATCGGCGTAGGAGTCGCTCTGTCTGTTATCAAACGCCACTGAATCATTCGGCGGCGAATTATCGGATCTACGGTGGATCACGATGATTCGTTGCGGGTAACCATGGTGGTTCGAGGTTGCCAGAATGGAAACAGTGAAAACGTCATCGTCGCATCGTAAGGACATTGAATGGGGGGATATGGCTCACACTCCACTTTAGTCTCCTCCAGGAGAAAGCTCGTAGAGATAAGCCACCGCCCTAATACCTATGCCGGAACAGAATGAGAAACATACACGCGTACACATTGACACACGTGGACGGACACAAACGCGCACACACACCAACGAGAGGTAGAGATCTTTGTCCCTTCTGACTCTTCGTTAGGGTTTACTGAGGCGTCTGCAAGAGTGTCCGTAACTGGCAGGATATATACCGTGTTTCTGATGAATGATCAATTCGCGTATGATCTTTTGAGGATTCATGTTTTGTAATTAATAACGAATGATGATTAAAGAAAAGAATAGTGGATAATTTCGATTTAAAAAAAAAAAAGTTTTTTTATACTTAAACATAAAATATAATATTCACATTTTGGTGTAAAGAATTGAATTTATTACTTCAATGGTTTTACATAAAAATAGATAATAAATTAAGCTTCTAAAGAAAGATATGCAAAATATATTCTCCCTGGTGACAGTGTAGTTGCTTAATAAGTCAAAATAGTTGGAATCAAGATCACTGAGATATCAGCTTTTGGAGTTTTCATAATAGTATGTATGCACACATACATACATATATCATAATTCCCGTGCGATTCGGAATCTACCATAAACTGTAGATACTAAGGCAATGATTACAGCGTTCCCGTGTGGTTCGCTATACATCTTGTACTGTGTATTTTGGGCCGATGACTGTAACGATCCAAAGATACAAATGCAGTATGGTACATAGCGTCGCGATGCGCTCGGGGACGTACAGATATGCTACCGTGCGATGTCAATATGATATTCGTGTATAGCGTAGATAGAGAGTGAAGAACTCTTCACCGCGTCTCTTACTTTTGACATGAAATCAGTTAAACACAATTTGGCGACGCTGTGCAATTCTGCGCGACCAACAAATCGCGTCACGAAAATTTATATTTCCCAGAAAAAATGTGATTTAACGAAAAGACATTTATTTTTCCCAAAAATAAATACACCATTACATGTGTATGTGTGAGAGAAAAAAAGAGATAAATTTATTTATTATATTGCAGAGTTTGATTTGCACTATGTTTCATTCTTATTAATTTTTTGATACTTGAATATACACAAAATACATGTTGCGTGTCAAATTTTGATGTTTTATTATTTATTTAAGAAAAATAAATTGTCATATCCCAAAAAAACCGCGTAATAAACATGTGTTTTATTCAGATTACATACTATTTCTTTTTCAGTATACGAGTGTATTTTATCTCGTGTTATCTTTATTATGTTTATAAGAATTCGCGCAAAACTTCATGCCGCACACATAAGTAGATCTTTCTTTATTTAATATTTTAAATCCCAAGTGACGCGCGCAAAATGCCGAAACTTTGCAGGAGATACAATTCTTATTTCGATGGAATAATAAAGACGGATTCTAGTGAATGGTAAAGAAGACTACTAGAGATTTGTGTGTATATATATATATATATGTTTATAACGTTCTCTCTTCCTTTTCTCCTTTTCTCATATTCATTTTCTTCAAATTATTCCAACAGTCCTTTCCACGATACTTCAGATGATCCTTCCTAGACCTTTACGTAACACGAAGACAGAAATAGAGGGTTTGATATGTTGTCACGCTGACAACATATATCCTTCGGGATTTCGAGTCTCAACGCGCGTGTGATAAATAAATCTGCTTATTGACTCCTCCTGCGACACTTCGCTTCTTCCTTCGCACATCACACGCTTCGTTCACGATCTCCGTCTTTGACGCGGTTGCACATTTTTAAAATGTGATAAGATTGCGTCAAAAAAAAAAGATTTTATTTTTTTTTAGACGAGTTTTAAGGTACAAACATCAAATGTACTCTTTGAAATTTTAGTGTATCGAGTAAAATTTTTACATTGCTCTCTCAGGCCGCTCGAATTGACAATCACGAGCAAGAATACATTACGGCACCGCGTCAAGATTAAAATTCGTCAAGGCTTTGAATATCTGAGCTGACGCTGTGCAGCACATTTAATGAATAATTTTATTTGTCAGGCTTTTCGTAAAAGATTTCCTGTTCAGTTTTGTGACTAATTTATAGAAATTTCACAATGATAATCGAGATTGCAACATTTTTAAGATATGAAGAATAAGTAAAATATTTTAAATTTGTGGACAAGTGAAATCAAAGAGTTCAACATAGATGCATGTGAAATATCAGCGATATTTTATAGAATAAGATTTATATATTAAAGACACATTGACATTAAATTACAGCAATTCTATAAAAAATAAAAAATAAAAATTTTCTCTAGTAAGATTCAATTGATCAAACAATCTTTAATTGGATCTGCGTCCTATCAGTCACGTTGCGACGTCTAATATTCGAAAGCTTTGAGTCTTATCTCTTTAATTTTGTCTTTCTTATATTCTTATCGAACCGCAACGGAACTCGAAAGCGTTTTTAAATCATTCGCTTTTATTTTCCAAAATATCGACGCTGTTAAAGTATCGAAGAAAACGCGACTGATCTAGTCTTTACACAGGTTTTCGAAGCAGCATCAAATATAATCTCTCTCCCCCTCATAATTTTCGTAAACGCGTTACAATCCATACGCGCTTCTTAAAAATGCGTTCTTTTTTTTAACCAACAAATACAAAATTTTAATCGACAGGACTTTTGATTTAAAAAAATTGTCGCTTTATTGATATTTTTTTCACAAAAAAAAAACATAAATATAATAAGTGTACATACAAAGAAAAAGAAAAGCTTTTTGCGGGTTTGCGCGTTTGACATGTCGTTATGAAATTCTTTCTTTCCGCGAAACATTGTCGAGCGTTAACATGCTGCTTTAGTGGAAATTGGGTTTTAACGTGCGATTTCTATCGTTTTCGCCGTGTACGCCGCCACCTGTGTTTTAACTTCTCTTGTTCCGCGAAAATACGAGAAAATTCTCGCATATCCAAGGGGGTAGTTATAATGTCCGACGAGTTTGCTTCGAGGATCTCTTCTTGAAGAAAAATAAGAAAAGAATTAAAAGTTTAAATATTTACTAATATATATTAACTTTTTGATAAAAATAAATGTATTATTCTTCTGTTAAAGCGTGCACCACAAATCACGTTCTCATTCTCCGCAACAAAATATCAAGGTGAAGCTGAAGAAGAACTGTAGATTACGAGAAAAATGGAAATGCGAGACACACCCTGTGTAACTTATTTACATTTCGTTAAATTGTCAGTTTAAATCCTTTGTCATTTACACCGTTGCATTTCGTTTTTTGTGCTTAGAGAAATTTTTCTTACAGCACAATAAATTTCTCTGTTTCGTCCAATCTCTCCCTGTTCCTCTCTGCTTTTTCGTCAGACCATCGTTACAAAACGTAGAAGACCGCGTTTATCTTCCACGTCGGCGGCGACCGCGTTAAACTCGCGTCCCTGAGAGCTTGTACAAACACGCGAGGGGGACAAGATATCAAGCAGGATATACGTCGTGCTTTTCCCACCTCCTACCAAGGATAGGAGACAACGAGTAAACTTCAAACGTATCACCGGCCGTTAGCAGCGGATGAAATTGTCTCGCGCGGTCGTGGGTCGATTAGGTCTCGCCTCCTCGCGATGGCAAATGTTATCTATTTAATTTCCTTTTCTCGCGCTTGAGCCGTACACCATATAGCTCCCGGAGTTGCTCTCCAGAAAGATAATCGGGTGTTTAGCTGTTTTTTAAGTACTTAATTATCGCTGTGAACCGCGCTACTGTGTAACATATTTCTAGTCAAAATAAAAAATGCTACCGTTGCGGGAAAAAAAATTCTGGCTTAGACGATTATTCAATATTTGTTTTCTGTAGGGTTGATTGAGTTTGCTGTAGTTAATAAAGACTGACAGCTTTTTCGATATTTGCTCGTGAAAACGTATGGTAGGATCGATTAAATCAGTCGGTTGATATTCCGCGAGCATATGCGCGCTCATCGATGTGCACACGTATAGTTTCCGATATTCATTTTGCAAAGATGCAGATCAGGCCCTATTGGCTCTGGACCGAACATTCAATTTTTGCAAGAGAGTCGGCAAGCGTCCTTTCCAACCTCCCCTCCCTTCTCTATCTTCTTTGAATATCCATTCTTCACGTTTTATCTTGGTTTTCCACGCACGTTCACACAGCACAAACGATTTCTGTGATACGTACAGATATTTTCGGTTTTCGTTTATTAACCGACTGTAGATATAAATCTTCGAACTAGACTTCATTTATTTTACACGATTCTGCGTGTGATATCTGCTTGTTTATTCACACATTTACTTATGTGAAAAGTTTTGTTAGTGTAGAAAGCAGGTTTTTAGTTGATAAAATCCGATCAAAAGATAAATACATTCTTGCGGTCCGATACCAAAAGAACTTTTCTCTTTGTTATGAAAGCAAAGTAAAGAGGCGCATGCGAGAAATCTCCATTTACTTCACAATTGCAGATGATACCGGACGGAATGTAATACGACGTTCAAATCATTATTGTGATAAGTTAATCACGAGTCGGAGAGTGTGGAATTCTAAAGGTAAATTTTCCAGCAGGTATGAAAGTGCTGCCGGATGCAAGCACACGAAGGTGTTTACTCTCAGAGTTTGCGACTTGATAATGCGCCATTGGCTTGTTATAACGGCGGGTCGACGTGCGTCACCGGAGAAGCCGACCTGCGCTGCAATAAGATAGCTACAACTTTACGGGCCACGGATTTGCGAAACTCTTAGCTGCAAACAAAGCACCCCGGCAATTCAGCAGAAACAGAAAAACAGTTTGAATTAAACAAGAAATTAAACGTTTTTACGTTGCGATAGATGTTGGATTTGAAAAATTTATTATTAATAGTTTTTTTCTAAAACAAACAAAACAAAATAATAAATCAGTAGGAAGAATATAATAGTTTTTGGATTTTATTGAATAATACACCAAAGTTATTAAGAAACAGTAAAAGAAAAATTAATAATAAAAAATTACGACAATTAAAAAATTAATAAAACTTTTGAAAACCAATAACCTTGTCAATAATCGAAAATTGTTCTTATGTAAATGAATAATAAGGTTTTTGCCGCACAAATGACAGGTGTTTTTCGTAATAGTCATAACTAAAAAGTTATAATGTTACTCGGCATGTTCAATCGATTGTTCTTTGACGTTCCTGAGAAGGAGATCGCTAAGCTGAGCTATCTTTCGGAATTAGTTTCTTCCTCTGAGAGTTTCGACGTAATCGCGGATATTATTTTCCCCGGCAGTTCTGAATATTATTTAAATTGGAATTACTTTTCTCATTATAACCCAGCCAAGGAGAAAATCTTCTTTCCTGTCGATCTTATTTCCTCTATTCTCGCCGTGGGAGAAAAAGTTTATCCGCGACAAATGACAACGTGGACTTTCCGTCCTTCGACATATCCCGCGACTAATATTTTGTCTGCCCTCGATAAACATTGTCCGATCGCCACTGTCAATTCAACTTAAACCGAGCTTTGACATCAAATAACACATTTATCAACGCGTCAGTATATTAATTTTCAACAAGATTCACTTATGCAATAACAGAATTCAGCAATTTGTTATATATGACGACTTTAAAAGCAAAACAATTAAAGATATATATATATATAATAATTCTTCTCATAACTGTTTTAAATATCAATAGTCATATCTCTTATACATATCTTGAAAATTTAATAAGCATGACGTAGAATGGCTAAATTTTAACTAGCGTTTGATATGCTTGTGAGCAATATCGATCAAACCTTAACCGATAATGTGTCACTGAATAATCATAAACGTATAAAGGACAAGAGAGAGATCGGAAATAGAATTGCGTATAACGTTACGTCGGAAGCAATTAAAAGACGATCAGTGAGTAATTATATTACTGTTGCAGATTATCGACTGGCGTTTCTCGGTTGACGGCATATATTATTTGTCTCTCACGTCAAATCGATGTAAATTATACGTACGACATAAATATTGTTTTGCGGTTTTTCTTGATCAGCTGTCCTTCTTGGTTTTGTCGCGCGGTGATTTATGAAATGACGTCAGCAACCAAAATCGAAGTGCCGTTCATTACAAGCTCATGTATATTGTCACATTAATGCACACGAATATCTAAATGTAAACATGAATCATATGAAACATACTGCAAAGACTAGAAACTGAGAGTACAAAATGTAGAGACATAAAGACAAATGTAGAAATATAAAATATAAAATATTCTTAAGAAAATAAAATATTCTTTAAATTATAACAGAACAGATTCTTTTATTACGGACTTTTTCTTACATTTCAAAGTTGTTTTTGAAAGATTGATTTTTCCTTCTTCTATTTTTTGTTTTAATATATTTTATGCCGTATACATCACATCGTAAAGAGAAGTTACATCCTTCCAGTAATTTCTCTACATACGTAATGTTCACTAATCCAGTTACGATATTGATGAATGATGCTTCATGTCGATCATATGAGAATGATCATTATAATTGCGTTAATTGGCGATAAATGACGATCGTGTTAAGTGACGCTGATTCTGTTTTAATAATTGTCACATCGAGCATGGTACATCGAGCACAGAATGTTATTGTCCTCGATTGCTCGTTTGTCGGATAAAATGCTAAAGGGCGACTTGTTCACGCAAACGTAACGTTTCAAATCGCTCGTTCAACGATTTATAAATAAACAAATAACAATTGCGCATTGCTTTTAGAAACGATGCATCTTATACATGTATATATATCTTATGTATCTTACACACACATGCACATAAATTCAATCTAAAATGTATTGTATTGTAATTTCAAATAATCTATGAGATTCTTCGTTTAATTAATATCGAGATATGATTAATTAAACAGCGAACAGTGCCGGAGCAATGCACGAAGTTAATCACGGATAACAAGGTCGACCTGAGATGATGGAAGAAAGGAATAAGCTGGATTATATTGCCGGTCCGAAGATGGCAGTTTCTTCATTATTGAATCTGTATATATCTATATTTGGATGTACAAAAGATAATATAAAATGTTTCTTAAAAAATATTTGCATTTTTTTCTTTTTCTCTTTTTTTTTTTAAATATTTTTACAAATATATCCAAGTTCTCAAAACTTCTTCACTGTTTTTCTCTCAAGTTAGTACAAATACAAAAAAAAAAAATAATTAAATTTCTAATTAATCTTCTTAAAATGTTATTAACTCTACACATAGACTAGGATTTACTTATAAAGAATTAGAGATCAGTTCGGATATTACAAAAGTAGTACTCGTATCTTAAAATGAGGCAGTTTCTGTTTTGGAAATAGAATCGTTTTCGGTTTTACGATACCGTGAGGAATCAGGTTAACGTCTGACACAATGCTCCTGGTGTTTTCAAATAAGACTTGTTTCGCATCAAGAAACAAAGGAAGCATTAAAATTTATATTGATCTAGGAGAGACATTTTCACTCTAAACAAGAATTAGCGGATTTTCAATAATTATTTCTTGCGTCTGCGATTAGTCTGTAAAGAAGAGGGATGTTCTCTAAGAGAAATAGATATGTTTCTCTTAAAATATCCTGATGAAATATCTCTTTTATAAATTTTTGATTTGATCATATGCGCGTTCTTCAGGGAATCGCTGATCTGTTTATTATCGCATTATCCGCGTATAGCTTCTATGTAGAATAGAATATATTTAAAGCACCTGCATACATAAGATGCACGTTCGATAAATTCTCGCAAGTAAAAGAAAAAGTTTGGTAGTGCGGAGAAGGTCTTGAAAATTTTTAACTATTACTGTAATGAAGTTACTGCAGAGCGAAGCCGCGGGGTCGAGTGTATCAAATAGCTTACATGCTTCCAATAACAACGAACTTTCGTTTCTGTGAGGCGCGGTAAAGCAGAAGTAATGGGCCCCGGAGGACTTCTTAAGGTAGCTTAAGGTTTATCACAGTCAAGTGAATATTTAACAACTTTCCGGGGAAAAAGCTTCTCAAAGTGCACGGCGCGCGAGCGGCAGCAAAAGGATTCCGATTTGCTACCGTTACATTTACTCGAGATGCATCATTTAATGCACCAAACTTCGTCATATCCATAAAATGGACTTTTCTTCAATAATTTCGCGTTGTTATTCTTCAATCTTATTTACAAGCATTTCGAAAGAGAATGTTATAAAGCAAAAAAATGTATTATCACGTACAAAAACATAATAAAACATAATGCATTTAATACAAACGATTGTTGAAATTTTTTGTTACAAAAGAGAGATAATTTTCCGTGAAAACGCGGCGCGGACCTCGAGCGAGAAATCATGGCGAGGACCGGAATCAGTTCTTCCTGCCGAACGGAGCCGAACTTGCTCCGATAACCGGTAATGTTTCCCCTAATTTTTTGAACGCAGTCGAAGAACGGCCTGGAGATAACGCCGCGGTCGGTCGGTCGAAATGACATACGCGACACGTTCTGCGGCTTACACCAGCAGCAGCAACGGTAGCGGTAGCAGCCGCCTCCCGGCTATAAGAACTCGCAAGATAGTTGGCCGCGCTCGCTCGGCCGCGGACACCGGCTCAATGTACCAGAGGAAATCGCTGACTTATGGCTGCGCCGGGGAGTCATACCTTTTTTCATAAACCTCCAGTCAACCCCAACCTCGCGACTCTTTTACATTGTACCCAGATTTCAGCGATTAATTTTCCCCATTGTGCCGTGGCGCGTCTCTCGGCAGTCATCTCTTCTCCTCCTCTTCCTCCTCCCTCTTTTCTTCGCCCTTCTCTTTCTTCTCCCGCTCCTGTTCCTCATCCTCTTGCCTCTCTGCAGTGTTCCCCTTTGCCTCTCTTTCCTCTATAACTCTGCCGCGACTGCGGCCCGATTCCATCCCTCACCGACACATCCCGTCGCCTCTTCACAGTCGCTCTCAGGCCGCGGTCCGCATTGTCATTGGCAAACAGATCTCAATGGCGGTATTAAAAGTATCCGCTCTAATGGAACTCGCTATATTCAGTCCGACGAAAACACGCGCCGAGGGAAGACGTCGGCGCAGCGTGTAAAATGCGACTATTTCTGCCTACGCAGGGCTAATTGAACATCATTGTGTTAAGCGCCTGTTTTCTAAAAAAAACTGAAAGTGAACATAAAATATTTGGCGATCATTTGACCGTAGTAAGTTTTTGAGGAAAAGCCGGTTTTTATTATTGTGTTATTCACGTAAAATGCAACTCTCTTCTTCCATTTCTCTCTCTTTTCCTCTTTTTCTCTCTAGTTCATTGATAGAGTCCTTGGCCACATTTTCAACATTTCTCACTCATTCCCAACGAAGAAGGAATGCGCCGTTCCTGCAGTAACTCCTCCTCTGGGATTCTCTCTACATCTTCTGTCTACAATTTCTAACTTTTTCGAGACATTAAAGCGATCCGGATGTAAAACTAAACGGGAACGGCACTTCTCTCTCTCTCTTTCGCTTACTCTCTCTTTCTCTTTCACGTTGACAGAAAAAAGGCGAACAGCTTGAAAAGTGTCGGTGCTGACATTCCCATCTCAACGTTAAACATTTACACCGTCGCGAAGTATTATTTTGGCGCGCGCGCAACGCTTTTTGATGTTTATATTTTATATAAAATACTAGAAAGAAAACCTTTGTGTGTGTGTGTGTGTGTGTGTGTGCGTGCATACGCATAGTTGCACAACATACACGAAAGAACCACACAAATACGGGAATGCCGTTACACTTACAGCGCGAGCGGACACGGACGATTATAGCGGCTTATCGCCGCAGGGCGCAATACCGAGGTGTACCATAACCATTGTTTCCTCCCTCTTCACTCTGGAGAACGCTATTGTTTAGATTTTTTCGCGGTGATCACGATGACCGCAATACACGACAAGGACCCTCTCTACATGGTTTGTGATGCGCGACGAATAAAAAGTGAGAACCCAGTCATCCTCTGCTACTATCAGACAAGATCAAAAATCTCTACGTCGATTTTCGGCAGCAAAATTCTCCGAGGAATTCAAAAATTATCTTTTGCCACGCGTTATTCTAAATTACATTTTTCCGTATGTAATAATTTTATTATTTTATAACTTATTAAAATATCGTTATAATATTACGATCTGTCAGTATACTTTTATCTCGTTTCTCGATCTTTATTGTTTTTTAATAATGTACATCAGATTTTTTTTGACATGATGACACACATGATAACACACAAACAAATAAACATTTATACATAAGATGTATAATTTTGCTGATATTTTCTACGAGATGTTTTAATTTTGTTTTGGAATATCGCTAGCACAGAGTGACAAATTCGAATCGATATGACAAGAAAATAATCGCGATAAAACGGTAAATAGCGTGATCGCGCTAGCAATTTCGTATTCTTTCGTGTGCACCATTACAATCGATATCCGCGTATGGATGTGAAAGTATAGCGCGCTATAAAACCGAAAGATCTCGTCGAGATTGAGATCGTAATATTGCTGGCGGTTACGTCGTGCTGTAGTCGGTAACACGGGATTTACATATCCGCCGGTGAGCAGCGTGTGCTGCATGTAAACATTTGTTGTAACTCGATATTTTCGTCTGCCGTTAATCCGCGAATAAATCTCCTTAAGTAGTTCTTACGTCCGAATGCAAATCTCCACTTAATAATTAAGTTAGCTACTTAAGAGAAAAAACTGTCAAAACTTAAAAACCACGGAAAATAAAAAAATAACGTTATCTTTTAACGATTAATAAGCTTTGGAAGCGTATCTATCTCAAACTAGGTTAAAGTTATATATAATAATAATATTTATAATAATATTTTGTGGAAGAGATTTACTGCGTGAAAGGTTTAATTGGTGTGCTTCTCTCTTGTAATATATAATAGTAAGAGCCGGAATAATCGCGGTCTTACAATTGATCTCCATCTACCTCCATCTCGTGCAATATCCTACATCGTAGTTTATAACAATAACAGAGAACAGTAACAGAGAACATAATACGTACTTCATATCATTTTCCCGGGCTACAATTGCATCGCGCGTCTATATTAGGACCTAACTCGGCGCGCGCTTCCCGGTCGTATGCAGTTTGTTAATTAGGCGAGGCAGTTCTTCTTAC
This sequence comes from Pseudomyrmex concolor, assembly GCA_014839585.1. NCBI lineage: Eukaryota > Metazoa > Arthropoda > Insecta > Hymenoptera > Formicidae > Pseudomyrmex > Pseudomyrmex concolor. The sequence goes on along the minus strand of QVOB01009913.1, from coordinate 8,388 downwards.
GCATCGCCTCAAATCCTTGGAGTCCCAGCAGTGTCTCTTAACTCATCCCGACGCAGCCGGCAGCTCTTATGCAAACCACAGAGTCCGAGCTTGCTCCGCGCGGCAGTAGCCTTATTATGGCCATTTGCCTCACTCTCCCCTTCCCCGTTTAAGAGGATGCACCGAAAATTGTAGTAAATCCTCGAAACGACGGTGTCGCTACTCCGAGAACGACGACTCGAGTCCCCGTATACAATCGTGTTGGCCGTGTCCGTAATAAAACGAATCCCCGAAATTACGCGCGGAACGACAAAAAGCCGAGTACTAGCGAATTCTACGCGGTAGTAGTAATAGGCGAGAATGAACAGACGCGCGCGCGCGCGTGGAACGCGGGAAAGCGAGAGGTCTGGAGAACAGCTATTAAAAACAAGAAAAAATAGATTTCTGTTTTATTGTGGTCTGCAATGTTGGCCAAAACGAGCGATAAACGAGACGTTAACAAGCAGAAAAATATGTCAGAAGTACACTTGCTGTTTTTGGAAGTCCGTTCTACATTCGCGTAACTCTCACTATACTTTACCAGCACTAGCAGTTGGTTTTTTGAATGCTAGTCTTCAGCGTCATATTCCAGTCCAGGAGACAGCAGCGAAAACGAGTGGCGTAAGTGTGAATAAAGTTTCAAAAATTCTACAACGTCACTTATCTGTAAAAAGATATTGTACAGCAAGTAAATTATAAGAGCAGAAAGAAAAACTTTATTGCACAATCGGTTGCATCCGCCATGTAATAAAGGTAAAGTTTAAAGGGAAAAGTTGCGCCGGTAAGGTGAAGTTTTTATATCGTCTCCCGGTTGTGTAATATCGGCCGTTATAATTACGCGTTGCCGCTCTCAAAGGAACCGTTTAATTACTACCATTAGGTATTATTTTCTGAGTCTTGTTGCATCTGTGTTGTATTTAACGAGAAAAGTATGAGAACGCGATGCCTCGCAAGCTTCGTGTGTTTCAGAAAACTTCGACGAGCTTCACTATTTTATTTTATTGTAAAAAGTGACAAAAAACGTGCTAATATGCGCTGCAATTTAAATGTACAAATATGCTTTAGGCATAATTGTAAATATAATTATACAAAAATTGCAAATAAAATACTTCTAAAATTTTATAACGTAGAGAGAGAAAGAAAGAGAGAAAGAGAGAGAGAGAGAGAGAGAGAGAGAGAGAATTCTTTTTCATCAGAGAACATCTGACGTTGAACACGAAAACATATAATACACTTTGCAAAATTTATATAAAACTTTTTCAATGTAGATAGTGTATATATTATATACATATATACATAGATATCAGATCTTTTTTAAATTAAAATTAAACTTTACACTTAACAAAAAAAGACATAATACACAACATAAAAAATCAAATCAATTTGAAGCATTTTGTTTTTAAACTAAAATCATCGGAATGCGATATTCTCATGCAGTTACGCACGTAACTAAGAAGAACATGAGTGTTTAAAGAGCGGAACGTCAACAAAGCAAAAAGAAAAGATAAGACAAGGCGCTTTGACAAAAAAGATAGAAAGTTAAAACATTTGTTGAGATAATATTTCGATGATATGTCGAACGGTGTCACAGCTGCGGCACACGAGCGAACGTCCTTGGTCTTGGACGTTATACAAGATTGTTGTTAAAGCTCAAGACCGGCCGAAGACCCGCACAACCAAGAAGGAACGAAGGATGGCGCGAGGAGAAAGAAGTGAAGGAGAGACGGGACGGCTAGTAGTGAAACAGCTGGCACATACTGGCGACAGCCCGCCCGTCACTAAGTCAACCTGGATACACACGCGCCACGTGCGCCAGATACAAACTTCATTGATGTTGAACGAAAAGAACGAGACTTCCAGTGTAGACTCCGTTCAAAGAGAAACTGAAGTGTCGCTCTTTAACTCAATTGAATGATAAATAGTTACAATCAAATTGATAGCGTCGATTAACCATCAAACACTTTAAACTTTTTAATTGCCAAAGGCAAGATCAACATCGATAAGTGATGTTTAGATAGAATTGCAATTTTTTGTGCTTTTCAATATAGAAAAAGGACAGAATTTGAATTGACATACAATAAGCATACACTCTTGTATACATACTTATAAATAACATACTTACAAATAACGTATTATACATGCGAATATATCGAAGCAAAGATATCAAAACATATCTATATAGTGCATCATCATTGTCATCTCAGTTATTCTAGGAGCTACTATATCGCAATTATATTCTGATCAAATTAATTTTATCATTACACACAAAAGCACAAAAAACGTAAAAATTAATTAATGTTCCGTTGATGCATCAAAACTCGATTTTTATTTGCAGTGAAACAAAACTTCGGACATGTTATCATGCAGGTCGTTCGCGAGTGAAGATAACACTATTGCTTTAATTTCTCTCTCTCTTTCTCTCTTTCTCTCTTTTTCTTTTTCTCTAGTGATCGTTATTTATTTTTTTTCGCATCTCTGTGACGACAGTTTTCGCACGCGGGTGCAACAACATGACGACGCACCTCGAACGAATTATCGTCATTTTTCGTCATTTGCCGCGTCCGCCGTTTGCCCGCACGAAAAAGTCGTAAAATACATTGAAAAAAACGATCGCCGTAAATACCACGACGGAGACTCGCTACGTGGACCACGTGTCAGCTGCTCGCTCTATGAAATCGCTGGTGTCTACGAAACGCGCGTCATTCGATGCTGCGCAATTCCGCATCACGATGTCCGCTAATTTCTTTCTGTCTCTCTCTTTCTCGACGAAGTTTTTATTTAGAAAATGCTAATTCATGTAATATTGTAAAGTGCGTAAGTAATTAAAAATTTATGTGTAATAACGATAAAGTTCGCAATTGCTTTGGCAAAAAAGGAATGCTTCGTTGTGTAAATAAACAGAAACTTAATTATCTGTCGCGAAAATCCACATTTACTCGTGACAATTTAATATCCTATAGTTATATAAACTAATTAAAATCTTGTCACTTTAAGGAAAGAGCATGCGCGGAGAGCAGTGGTATTAATTTCCTCGGTATACACGCTTTGTAGCAAAATTATATAAAAGTCAAACGAGAGACGTAACTTCATAATATTATATATATTATGCAAGAATAAATTCTAAAGCCAGAGATTAATTCGATACTTTAGGAGCACGTCTCTGAACAACTAATATCTCACAACTTAAAAACATATAAATAAATTAAGTTTTCTACATAATAAGTTTACGAGTTGAATTCACAAGTTTCACACACTAAACATTCGCAGACTGAGTTGATATATTTTTAACTGTAAACTCTGATTAATTTTACATGAACTTTAATATTTTTCTAAATGCAATGAACAAGCGGTTTTAGTGATCTATTTGCACAATGCTTGATCTGTAGCGCGCGAGAGTCAGGAACTTTAATCCGATTTATATTTTCCTATCTTATTCATTTATCTTTAGTACAAAGATTTTTTTCTTGTACTACCGGTACTTCGAGTATATTGGCTATTCTTGTTTCGACGCATATATCGAACATCCTACGAAGAAGAGAAACCGAATTCCATGTTGTGAAACAAGGGGAACAAGTCTTCTCGTTTCCGATCTCATCGATAGAATGGATTTTTCTTAGAGCTTTCCCACCCGCCTCTTGCGGTTGTGTTTTACGAATTTCCGTAGGCGCACGGATAGCATACATCCTCACTCTCTTTCCCTCCTGAAAACCAAAATCTCAGTGTCCTCTACATACACGAACAGATGCATATGTGCATGTACACAGAAGTTATTCAAGGTAACATCAAAGAAACTTTCAGCGAGGTCGGTGTCGCTTAACTCATTGCAATGAGGCTGCAACATATAGACACGCTCTCGCTGCCGGTAATTGCTATAGTCCGCAGTTTTGAAGCGTTGTACAACATACGTGTATCGCTATGCGCGAACTCGAACGAGACTGAATGAAGTTTCGTCTCGAGGCGTGTCGGAATCGACCGGCCACACGCGGTTTCTGAGAGTTTTGTTCTATGTTCCTTTTTTTCGCGACGTTTACCGTCAATTAATTCATCGCAATGAATTTGTCCAAGCCACTACAAAATTTTGTCCAAGCCACTACAAAAACTGACAACAGAAAAAAATTATTAGCAAATCTTACTTAAACGTGAGGTTTTAAATTTAATTTACATTAGGTTATCAAATATGCAAATTTGGCGATAAGTAATGTCCGAATTAAATGCAAATTGCCGAGAAAATATTTCTGACGGAAAGAAGAAGCATATGGAAAATTTTGTCGCATATTTTCCGATATCGAACGGTACGTTTTGCATAATCCAGTGCCCGCGATCGTAGTGTCATAATTTATCCGTAGCCATTATTATCCGCAGTTACCTCGATAGTATCAGGAGGATGATAATTTAATTTACTGTCAATTCTCTATTTCATACCTCTGCATTGTTTGGAATTGAGAGACAAAATGCTATGAAAAACGTTGCATGAAAAGCGTCATGTGAAAATCGACTTAGTAATCGTTTATTGATTAACGATATGATTATATTGATTAACAATATAATTGTTATATGTAGTGTTTAATTCGATACATGTGCCATAAGCTAAAAGTAAACTATATAAACTTCTCTTTCTTTCTCTTTCTTCAATGTTATATTTGCATAAAAATGGTTTGTAACACATTGACGTAAATTAACAGATGAAACATGAAGATGAAATTGGGAAATATCACAGTGCACTTCCAATTGAATCATATTCTATTCTTGTTACTTGCTCTTTAATAATATTTTGGAATTACTTTGCGATTTCCTACACAGAATACGCGTCACGCATTCGTATAATTATTATACACACACAAAACAATAGCGGCGAACGGAGCACACCACAGTACTAAGTTAATTAGGTTGCTGCTAGTATCTTCACTCGTCTAATGACATGCAAGAGTCGACTCCGGTCATCAATCAAAAAGTAATCTTCACTGCTGCTTTCGTGCTATTTGCTGACAAGAGTTTTCTTACACGTGACGATTTTTGTCTGTATAATAATTTCATTATTTATGTTAATCAGACAATAACATATTTATAGTATATTCATATAGTTATATTCTTATTGCCTTTTTCTTTATTTTATATTAATAAGTTTTTTATTATCTAAAAAAAGAGTATAACAGAGAAAGAAGTATGTATTGTCTATATATACAATGCAATTCTACTATGCCTGAGTAAATTTTGTGAACAACAAATTTTCTGCAAATTAAGCTGTGATAAAATTTTATTTTGTAACATTTTCAACGAAATTTGTTGAAATGTTATTTCAAGATTTCTTTTTATAAAGATATTTTAGATTAAAAAGAAATTAAAAAGTCATAAAACAAAATAACGGCGAATCGAAGAATCGGATTGCATTACATTACATTCAAATTAAAAAAACTATGGAAATCTAAATTAATTAATTTTTTTACTTCAAAAGCCTTTTATGAGCTCCTACTTCGGAAATGTGGCATAGGAATCCGTACAATACATAATTGATATGTAGTTACAGCATATGAAAGGAGATTTAGTCGGCAAAACACAGTGGCACATCTAGTTGATACATATTGACACACACTAGTCACGCTTCATTATATAATAGTATGCATCTGCAATATACACCATTTAATTCTTGGTGTAGCAGCCGTTGACTTAGAATAATTTATATTCTATGTTCTATAAATATAAAATCTTTCTTTTTTATGTACAATGCATTTGGTTAAAGCATTTTCTTTTATCAAAAACATAATAAATTGTTTATACGTTGGTTTTTCTTTGATTACTTCTTTGTCGCTTGTCGTTGTAATAAAAAGAGAACTTCGAAAAATATCAAACAGTATAGGTAATAATTTAATTGTTGACGTAAGTACAATAACACATTAAAACATATTTTTCTTTTTGAAACTGAAGATTCTATAAATAGCTATTACTTATTAATTACAAAATGTCGGAGCAATCGACCATTTCGAGCATCATCGTACTGGAGAGAGATTATTAATACCAAATTCATATCGTTTATTAGAAATTTATGATCATGACACAGTCGTAATTTGCCGTTATTTCATAATTATCACCGCACAAAGCAGTTATAATATATTTTCCAAAGTTTCCTGCTCTGAAATATTAGCTGGTAAAATTGAATGCTATTTAATCCTTCCCAATATATGTATATATATATATATATATATATAGACATATATATGTATTATACATACATATGTACATATATATATATATATACGTGTATATGTATTTATGTGTTCCTCTGAGAACTATTTAGTGTACAATCAAAGCAAGAGTGTATCATGTATCTACATACGTGCAAAAGCAGAACAAAACGCAGAGACGTAGAAGAAAGTTTCATTAAAGTTTCAATACTTATATTTTTAATTGTTTTTTGGAGTATTAAGAAAGTGACATACGAAATATGTCCGGCGAACAAAGTAGATAATATATTTCAAGTATAAGTTAAAAATTCTATGTTACGTGCCGGCGTACAATGAACAAACAAATCAATATTTAACTAGGTAAGTAAATATTTGCATATTTTGTTACAATTAAAATCTATTATGTTTTTAGAATGAAAATCTTGTGTCTTAAGAACGATGATTAAGGAAAATCGAATTCTTCCAGTAGTAACTTTTCAGGATCGTGGTAATTATAGAGTTCTTCAAGAAAACACCATACACACAACTGCTTCTTATGAAATGTATTCTTAAAGAATGAATCGACCTCTTTCTCTTTCGCGCTCCGCTCTTCTTACAAGAAAGTACATCCTTGAAAGCTCGCGATTTTTTATTAATTTTCAAGCGGCAATGACAAGGTTCTCAGCTGCGCGCTAACGCGATTACGACTTTTTGGATAATCAGAGTTTCTCGAGAAAAGCACACCGAGATAAACATCGTCGGTTCTGCGTTTGCAACTTGTATCGAATTTTGTCAGGACCGGAGAACATCAAGACGCGCGTCTCTTTCGAGAATCCTTTTCTTGTTTCTTTGCACGTCCTTAGATTTTTAGAACAAGCCAATTTGGCTTTGTTTCATTTTTCATTTAGTCGCCTTTACCCTTCCTTATCCTTCTTCTGCTACAAACTCATTTTTCACTTAACCCGTCGTTCGATCTATACTCGATCCAAGGCAAAGCGATTTTCAACAGCAAACGCAGGTTCTCGCTTTTTTCATAGACGTCACGTAGGTTAACCTATCGAACGCTTCTAAATAATAACGGAGTTAATTCCGATCTCGCGAAAAAAATGGCGAACGTGCGATATACATGCAAATTCTTTATACCAAAATTATAGAGAACTTTTTTAAGTATTTTTCTCGCGATGTTTTGCTATAACGATTTTTTTACTGTAATATATAAAATATACTTAATATGTTTCAAAATACTATCTCTTTTGCGTGATAACATGTTTATGTAATAGTAGATACGATAATTGAAAATATATATTTGTAATGCAAAACTATATATTTCGCGCATTTCTAAGCATCAAAATGTCCTGTCTCATTTATCAGAACCATTTATCAGTAGATAGATGCAAACGAAATCAGCGAATAGTGAATCGACGTTGCTCTATAAAGCTTGTTGCAAAGTATTTCTAAATTGAATGCGAAATCGCGAACGTGCGTGCAGTGCTCAGGAGGAAATGTAACACCATTGCCATCGCATCCTCAAACGAGGACGCCTTTGATACCTTTACCCCACACCGTGACGGTAATCATGGGAACGCACCAAATCTCGCTATCCAATAGAAGATACCGGAGAACAATGCTCTCAACATCACAGCGATAAAGATCGATTCAATTACCGTACCTACTGGAGATCCTCGCTCGTTGCACTTCGCATCTACTTTTGTGCTTCGTGAACTAGTTTATTTCTTAGATTGACCACAAGCTATTGTTCTGATCGGATGAGAGAAAAAATGTGTATATTGACAGAATATTTGAAATAACTAGCTGCCTGTTAGCAACAATAAATAACTAATAAATAAAGACGATAGATGTAAAATATTTGTTTTCGAATTATAATTGATATTGGTTAATAAAACAATATCAGACTAATCCCATCTCTGATTAAAAACTGAAAATTTAAATATAAATTGTATGTTGCTTCTTGTGAAATATGATAGTATAAGGACACGGCCAATTTAAGAATAAACCTGATGTTCGGGTTAAAAAACTTCTTAAATCAAAAGTCTACACAAACGTTTCGATCCTGGTTAAGATCTTTTTCAGTGTGAATCTAGGAAAAAGAGAAATACTCAATAATTTCAACCGTAACTTCCTGTCGGGGGTGTTGTTCTGGTCGCGCGGTACTTGTGTAGTCCGCGACTAGCGGAATTTATCTTCGGTAACT